>JAAAKE020093088.1:0-20223 GCA_010014785.2 Anisolabis maritima | reverse complement strand
AATAAAAACTATGTTACCTAATAAAAAGATTTTGTTCTCCCCCTAAAACCCCCCCCCCCCCCCATCCACTCCTTAATGATCCGTCTGATGATTATCAAAAAGCATGCAGTTATGTATGCAAATGTTCAACACAATCAAATATAATTTTTTATTATCGGGATCGAAAGGAATATACATTCATACAGACAATCATAATTCCAAAATGCACTTAAATGAACTCAGGGGACTTCCAAACACAGGTTGGTTCGATTTCGATTTTTTTTTTGCCATTACATTAACTTTACTTCTTTAGCCGTGGTTATGTAAAATATAGTAATCATTACAAAATTAAATATATTAATAATGAACAGCTAAACAAAAGTTTTCTAATTTCTAATTTTCTTTTACAAAAAGGCAAATTGTAGGATACGTCCTCCCCAAAGAAGGATGTTTGTTAACCCTAATCTGATCTAATTATATTGAAATATAGGCATATACTGAGACAATCCATCCACATACGTGGAAATAAATTTCTAATTCTGAAAATTCAAATTGCTAAACTTACTACTTTCTTTTATCAGGGGAATTTTTTTTTTAACAATAAAGTTCCATTCGTTAACTGGCTTTTTATCTAAACGATACAAAAGTGTATAAATTTTTATTTCTTGATAAAATTATACTTTTTTTCTTATATATAAGCTGTTTGTTTTCAGTCTGTTTTCAGTGCTGTCTATAGAAATTAAACTTAAAAAAACGTAAAAGTATTTCTTTTAATCTAATGAATGTGGATTCTCAAGAAAGTAAGTTTTTTTTAAATTTGTTATTTATAATATTAGAAAGATAGTCGATTACTCTTTCCTGTGAAAAAGCCCTAAGTAATAGAGTATTTCTTTTTGACTGCTTCCAGACTCCTACTTTAATAAATTTGCCTAGGTTAGAGGAGTTGACAATTTCATCACTGTTAATATTGATAGTATTAAAAGGGATCCCTGGCAAATCCGAGCAGCTATCGTTTGGCATATATAATAAAAATCTTTTTATTTCTGCCCTCTAGTAAAACTAAAATGAAAAACTTACGACTTGGTTTTTATCATTCTACTTTCAACCTTGAAAGAGGAACAATAATGGAATAGTGTTTCAATTTCTAATAGTTAAATGAATAATAGAAACAATTCAATTCATAATTTTGAAAATTTAAAGTGAAAAAATTGCAATTATCAACTAATTACGTCAAATTAATTTCTATATCCTTATATTTCGTTATATTATATAGTATTATATTATTGATAAGATATTGTTTTATTTGAAAAATAATTTCCAACTTCATGAGAAATATATGATTTAGATTTTTCATATCCACTTCTTTTGTTTAAACTAAAAAAATGGTGATGGGGGGAGGGGGGATAAATTAATATAGATCTAGATAATTAGTTTAGTTGGTCTTAATGAATTCAATTTCTCTCGACTTCTTTTTTTTTTTATTTACAATTTACAATCATATAAAGTTGGCACAATTTGAGCTCCCCAGACTCCTTCCTTTGGGGTTACTTTAAGAGAAGGGAATTTGATAATACATTTAGGGAACATTAGAGAATGTTACATTGTGAAATAGGAGGTTAATAAATACTACATATTCTGATATCAGTTATCTATTTAATAGTTTATACCTTTTAACAATTCCTCTGATAAGAGTCTATTAAAATACTCTTTTATCAATATAAATGAAAAACTAAAAAAACTTTTTTTAACTAAATTTTCATCAGGGAAGTTAGCCCACTCAAATCTTTCTAATGTATTTTTCAATTAATTCCTCCTCTAGAGTAGACAATGCATATGCAATTGTAAAATCTTCCTCACTGTGCTTGCGTTGTCCATTCTGGATGACTTCTGGAGCATTTAATTGAAAAAATTAATTAAGATTTTGTGCTGTAGATAAGTAACTATTGGATTGTGAGGATATAGCTAAGACACATTGGCTACCAATTAATATAAATAAGAACGGAGCAAATGGCCTCAGATGACGAAAAATAACCTAACCGACCAACTGATTAATGGATTGTTGGATTGTGATGATTTGGCCAATATTTATCAAATAAATGAAAATTCCTAATTAAGAGACGTTTTGCCTAAATAAAGTTTGGCCGAAATTTAAGAAAGGGATTCTGATAGAAGAAAGGCTACGTCCATAGTCCGACTGGCTTTGAAGCTTGTGTCTCTGAATATCGTTAAAATATCGGTTTGTGAGCCTCTGCTGTACAATCTAATTAAAAGACTCAGAGAATTTTTACCAAATTAATGGCACTTTTTTTTTTTTTTTTTTTTTTAATAAAATTTCCTCTTTAGATGAGTTGAAAGTTGTCCAAAAAGTGACCTCCATTTCTCGAAAGGTGAGTGGCTGAAGAAAAGTTTAGGAGGGGGAAGGTAGTAGGGAATCCAATTATCCATTGGCTAGAATCCTAATTGCAAATAGTTGGAATGAAATTTCTCTGGAAACATTTAATAAGACAACTTTTTCCCAATATTCAGCTATGCAGAAATTTCACTTCATTTTTTTTCTTTTTGCTAGAATTGTATGCATTTAATTAAATAAAATATTTGCATTTAATTAAATAAAATATTTGTTACTAAAACTAAAGAATAAATATCTAATTTCTATTAAGCGAAACAAGTTTCTACCAAGTATGTCTTTCTCCTCATAGGGAGGTTGCTATGAAGTGCTTCCCCAACTACTTACAAAAAACCTGAAACCTCTGGAATTAAGAAAAAATAATTAAAAATTGTACTTTTAAAAATTTATTGAGACCGACTATGACCCAGTTGGTTGCTTTGGATGGATGGAAGAAAATAACAATAATATGGAATAAAAGCGAGAAAAAAACTTAGTCTTCTCTAGCCTTTATTATTGACTAGTGACTTTCTCAGGAAAATAGAGTAGGGACAACATTTTGTAATATCAATACATTTTTTTTATATTATTATTTATATTAATTGAATTAATGAACATATAATTTGATTTAGAATAATAATAATAATAATAAAATGTATTGAGATTATAAATTGTTTGTCTCCACATTGATTGTTGTAGAATATTTTTAAAGTACTGACGAGGAGGGGCTGAGAGAAGAGGAACATCCACCGAGATCACTACCAATAAGCAAGACCAAGTGCTTCTGAACCTCAGATTGGAGGTCTCCTAGGACAAATGTGCTGAATGCCCACCGAATGAATTTTTCTATATATAATAATATATTATAATGTATCGAAAGTATTAAAATGAACTTAAATGAATTTTAAAAAAATAAACAAAGTTCTGAAGAAGGTTGAAAAGCACGACCACAACGTCGACATAAATCAATAATAAAGATAGATAGGAAAAATCTAAGTTTTTCTTTTTCTCTTTTTTTATTCCAATTTGGCTGTCATCCATCCAAAGCAATCGGATAAGTTTATTTTTCACAGGAGCGAACCTAGCTGTGGCCAGAGAGCCTTAAAAATAAACTAAGATAAAATTTTGAGAATATTATATAAGATGTACAAAGACATCATTTTGTAACTTTTTCCCCCTTTGTGTTATTATATGTGTATACCAGGTAATAGCCCCAAAAATGTCTCTGAATCCTCGAGCTATTTACATCCAGCATAATTTAAAGATTGAAGAATATTTACGGCCTATCAATGGGTCGATATTATCTAGCAAACCAGGATCAGCCACGGCCATTTGATGAAATGACCAAAGATTTTCAAAAATGTGTTTATGATTTGTTTAGTTTTTAATTCCCATTTAATAGAGAATTTATTATTAATCTATACAAAATTTGACCTTCGTAAATGTTCATGGTTTTTTGAAATAGAAGTAAATTATCTCAAAATTACATTTCTTTAATCAATGGAAATTTTATCTTATGTCAGCTTTATTATCTCAGAGCAAATTTGCTAACACAATTATAATTAAATTAAAAAAGTATAATACTAAGCAATGTGTGTTGATGATAAGTTATTTTTTAATTAATTATCCCGCATCCCAAGTAGAGATTCGTGTTAGTTCTCCTCCGCTCATTCGTTGAAGTCGATTATGACCTATTCAGGTGAATTTTATATTCATTTCTTATTAATAATGATGTGTTATAGTAAATGTTTATATTTTATAATGGAATCTGATTATTATATATTAATGTATAAATAAATAAATTAAATCATGCTTAACTGACATCCTTCTTCACTAATAAATTTTGGAGAAACAATGCAAAAGGAACATGAATGCATTATGTGCGATAAGGTGCTTGGCAAATGTAGAAAAAGGTGGTCTCGGAGTGTCTCTCGGGCTCGCTGCTTGTTTTCGCTCTGATGGTGTCTTTGCCAGTGTTTTTGGACACCCGATCTGATTCGGTTCATTAATAATATTTTGTGACGTGTTTTTTTTTTTTTTTTTTTGAAGTCTTTTTTACCATCTGAGGCCATTTAGACTCCGTCCTTATTTATTTAAATTAATTGGTAGCCAATATAATTTAAAAAATTTTTTGTCGCTCAGGACGGGAAGCGAACCACCTTTGGTGCCTGAAGCCACACTCTTTACCAAGGGACAGGGCGACGTGTTTTTTATTTTCATCGAACATGAAAAGTTTGTTATTGTATTCCCTTGTCTATATATCTGCATCGGTCCATCATTTTTTTCTAATTTCAAAATGTTACCTCAGATTGGAGTGCAAAACTATAAAAGTTTTTAAAATCGGTATACAGCATTCTGGTAAAATGGCCGTCGAAATTTGCCATTTGCAATTTTACCAAATATCACAATTTTTGCGTTAGATTCGAATGTCCACATCTATAAATCTATGCTATAATTCTGAAACTGTTTCGAGTGAAGCGAGGAATTGAGTAAACTATGCGTTCAGATAGGAATTGCGAGCAATTTCACAGCCCTTGAGCTGATTTAAGTTGGTTGTAACAATGCAGCTTTGCGCTCCCCAGATGTTTTGACATTTGTACTCACCAACTATCATCTAGCCCTGTTAACATGTATTAATAAAACAAATCTGATCTATTCAAGCTATCTTGTTACAAATTTAATTACTAAATTCTCCACTAACGCTATTCGTTACAATGAAATTACGTATTTCGATAAATAATCAAATCTCTCATATTCAAATGAAATTTTTAATTTATTGTTCTATCTTAAAATTCTATAAGATTTTAAATATGACATCAAATAGGAGAAATGTTTCCATGTCTACCTGTAAAATACGCGGGAAAATTTAATTGGAGAAAGAGAGAATTATGAAATATGTTGGGTCCAATCATGGACAAGAGGCATTTGTCCTCATTAACACCCATAGAGAAAATAAAAAATAGATTTTAAAGATCAATTCGTTCCTAATGTTCATAATGGTATTTAAATAATGGCCGAACATGGCAACAACAATAACTGTAGAGAATTTTGCAGGAGAAAGTGAAAGTGGGGAGCTAAGAAAAAAACGTTAGTTATTCTGCTTTATTTTCATAATGTTCTGAGTCACATTTTAAAAATTTTCATTTTCCCCTTCCTTTCTTATAAGATTTGAGCTATACAGACGACCAGGTCAGATTTTTTTTATTTTTCTTCGAAAATTGAGATAAAGCTCTATTTGATGTTTGTTTTGATTTTTTTCAGATCAAAATAAAAAAATTTGCAAGATTGAAGATGTTCTGGAATATACAGGTAATGTAAAATTAATTATTCTTATTATTAAATACACCATTGAGAGAGGAGAGCGCGATTCAATTTCTATGAGGATTAGATTAGAAACGTTTTAAATCGAGCTGTTAGAAAATTTGATTTTAGGAAATAATTTCATTTCTTGCAAAAGGGTATGAGATTGAAAATTACCACCTATGCAGGGTAATTAGAGAGGAGAGAGAGAGAATCTCACGCTGGGGATTAAAAGCATCCCCATCCTGATCCCTTTTGCACACAGGCACCTACAAACTGCTTACTTTAAAAAGAATATAAAATATCTTTTAATAGAAAAAGTTTTAATATTGGAATAAAAAATTTTTATACTTCGTTAATTAGATTATTAAAAAGGATTTTTTGTTTTGCGCCTTCCCTCTCCTCCATCGAAGAAGGGTTTGGTTGAGTAGAGAGAGGAGTCGATCCCCTGAGTCTGAAAAATATGTTTTGCATTCATATGTCTCCCACATATGCTTCCGTAACCAATATTCTATTATTTTTCTGTCTTTTTTTTTAGATAATAAATGCCTATTATACTTTCTTTCTCTTAGATAGCATATCTACATATTACCTTCAAATTGCAGTTAACTTAATTTATTAATATTTATCATTTTTTTTCTGGAAGTTCATTTGAATAGTTAAATTAAATAATAAGATCTATTCGTTTGATTTAGATATTAATATTCAATATATGCCTTGTAGCGGACTTGACTTGTAATCATGATTATATTTAAAAATATTTCGTAAGTATATTTTTGTTGGTGGATCAAGTGGCCCTTGGCTCCTGAGAGTCGAACCCAGGATCTCCAGTTTATCTGGGCACCGGCTCCTTGGCACCAGGCCACTGGACCCTATGTATAATCATGAGTCCGCTACATGATATATACAGGGTGGGTCAAAAGTCACTTTACCATTTAAAAAATAAATAACATTTTTACTTTTAATTATTACATAATTTTCTATTTAGCATTATAATATACATATCTTGGAGATTTTTGGGCCTAAAATTGAAAGATAACGTCTTTTAAGTGATCGCCGTATTCTTTTTCAAAAAGGCGAGCTCTTTGTATGACATTTTTGATAACTGCTTGCAAAGAGACTCTGTTTATCATTAGAATTTCTTGATGAATATTGTCCTTCAGCTCAGCAAGAGTTCGGGGCTTATTAAAAAACACTCGCTATTTCAAATACCTCTATAAAAAGAAATCTGGGGCCGTTAGATCAGGGGAACGTGACGTCCAACAAAACCCCGCATTTCTGGAAATTTGCCCTAACAGCTGCATGGACTCTCTGGCTGAATGAGCAGTTGATCCATCTTGCTGCCACCATATTCCAGGTGTGTTCGCAACAGCAGGAAACAAAATTTCTTAACATTTCGCCGGTAATCGTGGCTGTATTCCCGTTATAGAACTACCGACCAAGCACCCTTTCTGATGTAATTCCGCACCAAACCGTGACTTTGAGGGAACACAGCTCTCGTTGATGAATGATTCTGGGATTTTCAGTTCCCCAAAATCTGGTATTTTGTCTTTTCACAAAATCATTTAAGTGAAAATGGGCTTCGTCTCCCAATATCAGTTTAATAAAGTTTACGTCTTCTTTGGATTTCTCTTGAATATGGACACAATAGTTTAGCCATGCTTGACGATCCATCGGCTTTAATTCCTATACTAATTGAACCTTATATTGAAACATTTGAAGATCTTTTTTTCAAAGTACTGCGGTGAATCCAAGCTCTTGAGAACGCCGTCGAGTGGATGTCAGTGGCTCTTCATCAATACTCTGCCGAACCCGTTCAATATTTTCCTGTGAACGAGCTGAGCGACGTCTTTCAGCCCGTGGAAGATCATGGATGGAACATTTCAGTTGAAAACGCCAAACGAGAGCCAATTTCGTTCATTAAAGTGTCACATGTATGCTCTCTGAGTAAGAACAGTGGAGCACTGATGTTCAAAAGTAAAACTCAATAAGTTTTACATACTGTTCTGACGTAAATTTATCCATCATTTTTTTCTAATTTCTGTATTTTTAAAATCTAAAAAAAAAAATAAAATAGTTAAAAGTAAAAAAAGTTATTTATTTTTTAAATGGTAAAGTGACTTTTGGCCCACCCTGTATATTGAATTTTAAAATTTTAAACTCCTTCCCTTCAAAGTGTCTTCGTGCTTAAAGTTGGATGTTAGTACCGAACAAGATCGGTCCGCCTTTTGATTAAAACAGCTGCAGTTAAGTGAAAAATTTTCATTTAAAGATTTTTCACGAGGGTCTAACTTTATCTTTCTATCTAGGTATATACCGGGTTGAGTGAGTTTTGCTGGTGGGATCGAGCTTCCAGTGATCTTGTGCAAAGGAAGCACACCGGATTGGTTGGAGATCATGGGTTCGACTCAAAGGGCCAGAGACCGTTTGGTCCACCAGCAAAAATATACTCACGAAATATTTTTAAAGATAAATTTAATCTTATAATATCTATTATGCATCCATATTTATTTTTAAAAGAATTTTTCGCAAGGTCATTCATTACAATGCTCATGATTCACTAATCAATGGTTTTCAAAAGTTTATTCAGGTTTAGTCTACTCGCCATAAAAGCACGCGGCTTTATGATAACTAGCTTTGATAACCGAATCGGACAATAAAAAACAAATAAATAAAATAAAATAAATTCAAACAAATATAATAACCCAAAAATATAGGAATATGTAGGAAATATTCATACTTCAAAGATTTACATTGAGATCCAGTTTAATTATTGATGTTATTAATAAACACAAATAGGTAATTTGTTAAATTAAATTTTCTTTAAGAAAACTCTAATGGCAAAATGCATCACCTCTTGCTAATCACTCGTGTGGCAGCTTGATAGCTCATTTTACGTTTTGATTATTTTACTTCTTTAAATTTGTAGATTTAGGCAAATTTAAAGCTGTGTGCTAACGATAGAGCGTGTAATCATTTTTATTTATTTTTTATTGGCATTGCCCCTTGAATTTCGAAAGCGATGTGCTCCCTTAAAAGAAGCTCCTCTCTCTCTCTCTCTCTCTCTCTCTCCCTAATTCCAATTTACATTCCTGAAGGTGATGGAAGCCTAACATCAAGATATCATCAATCAAGTCGTTGGCGGTGAATATTTCTGCCTCGGTTAACTTTTTTTTTAAGTAAAATTAAAAAAAAATTTTAAGTCAGAAAATCATGATACATGCTATATTGTTCAGGATCCCCAAACTACGGCCCGTTGATAAAATCAAATGGGCGTTTTAGTAAAATTCCCTAATTTATCTACATTTTTGGGACTATGAACATTTTCCAAGAATGAAATAAATACATCAAATTAAAATAGACGGCACCTTTATCTGATCGCTTCTTGTAATTGGGAATAATAATTTCAATCAAATGAAAAAATATCGTTGACCAATTTCTGCTTTGCTAATGCAGCCAGTGGATAAAAAAGTTTGGAGACCCTTGCTAGAGTTGGACATGGAATAAACTTCTAAAGGAAGTTTTTGTAATGAATTCCAAATTGAAATGTGATCTATAGAATACGATTCTGGACAAGTTTTTTCATTCTTCTAATTAACTCCAAAATATAGGTTCAAGTATTTTATTTATTTGCTTAATTACAACTTTTAGTCCATATCACCTAACCGGAAGCACAATTTTTCCTTAATATTAGTAAAGAAAAACGTGTGTAAATTTTCTTCAGAAAATTTTTTAATAAAATCTTAAGTTTTTGTAAAAAAAAATATTTTACTTCATTTTATTTGATAACAAAATAAAAAGTTAATTATCAAACATAAATAATTTATTGATGGTTCATGACGGGATTGGGCCGAATGTAAAACCCAGGACTTCTAGCATATCTTGGTCATTCACTTCAATGCGGAGACGAGAAACTGGATTGACTAGTAGAGTGGCCAGAAATTTATAATATGGGAGGGGGTTGGGAGTTCAGGGCTTACATCTCTCCACCCCTTCAATTAATCTCCCAAATTACAAAATTTATTAAATAAAATTATTTTATTTATTATTAATATTCTTTGCATGTGTATTAAATTTTATTATTCTCTTATAGGCCTAATATCTAGTCTAAGTTCAGTTTCTATTGGGGGGGGGGGGGTCTAGTCCCTACTCCCCTGGCAACGCTTCTGGGGCCTCATGGTTAAAAGGAAACAATTGTGATTAAATGTTAAATAAAATTTATTTATTCTCTCTAATCTCAGGATTTGGACGATACTCACTCCTGCTCCTCTTCACTACGTTAATAATTATTATTTTGGACTTTGGAGGAACCATCTCCATCAATTATGCTCTTCCATATGCAACTTGCGATTTGGACATTGGGGGCATCAGCCAGGGTGTTCTCAATACCGCCTCACTTTTCGGTAAGATGAAATATTGTATATTTCGTCATACAAGACGCACTTTTTACTGATTTAAATTATGTATTCAAAAATTAAGGAGGATTAGGGGGGCTTAGGGTTGAATGACATGTCTCTTTATCGATTAATTTAAATTTACATTTTTCTCTAGCTAAATTATTTTTGATTTGCTAGAATTTGAAAAATTCTCCATATTTGTGTCTCAGGTGTTAGAGACATGCATTCAGATTTGTATTGTATATATATTGAAAATTGATAATAATAATATAGATATTAGTAGAAAACCAATAACGAAAGCTCTTCTCTGACGCAGGTGATGCTTTTTGCGGCTTGCTCTGGGGCACAGCAGGCGATCGTTATGGACGCAAGTACATTATTATCGTCATGGTGATTGTAAGCATTGTTCTGTGCTTGGGTTTGGGATTCGCTCCCACCTCCGGTTGGCTGATTGTAATTAATTTTCTAATGGGGATAATGTAAGTATCGTATATTAATGAATTAATGCTTCTCTCGTATTTTATCTTTGAAATATTGCTTAAATAGATTCCCTTTTTAAATGAATTTGTTTTATAATATTATTCTTGAAATTCTGAAAATCAGAGTTTCATATGAATTGGAAAAAAAAAAAACGATATTTTTTTCCAAACTAAACCGAAATTTTTTTTTCTTTTTCGGACATTACATTATAAATTTCTTGTCGACAAGGCTTGATCACGGATTGAATCAAAATCTGAAAAAAAAAAATTATTTTTATGTTCTTTTTTATTAGATACGAAATGTTTATTATACTTTCCTTCTCTTAGATAGCATATCTACATATTACCTTCAAATTGCAATTAACTTAATTTATTAATATTTACCATTTTTTTTCGGAAGCTTATTTGAATAGATAAATTAAATAATAAGTAAGATCTATTAATTTGAACTAGATATCAGTATCAATATATGCCTTGTAGCGGACTTGACGAAATCATGATTATATTTAATAATAATTTTTGATAGAACGGAAAAAATTAACGGTTCAAAGGACATTTCGCACCTCATTACAAGATTATCAATACAGAAAGAACTTAGGAAGGCGAAACGAATGATTTCACATAGTATGTGTTGTGTTATAAGATATTTTACATTAATATTTCACGTGCACCGAGCTCTCTTTTCCCACATCTGACATTGAACGCTACTTATAAAGTCTCTTCGGGCCCTCCTTTTTTTTAACTTGTTTTATTTTTGCTAACTTTGATTGTCCTGGTTCACATTCTTTTGGGTGCAATTTGAATGAGGACTCTTTGTCAACAGGCTGGGATCGCTGTCTACGATAGCGGTGGCTCTTCTCTGCGAATCGCATCCCGAACGGTTACGACCTTCACTCGTGATGTTTGTCGCTTTTGCTACTTCACTATCCACTGTCCTTATCCCAGGTACGGTATCTTGTATTAAATGCTGTTATTAGCTTGCATCTTTTCAAATTTTGGTGTTTTTCTTGACTTTCTTGGATTACTTGGAATTTTTCTAAATTCATATCAAGAATCACCACAAAATCTTATTTTTTTAATTTTTTTTTCAGCAATTGCTATGGGAATTATTCCTTTGGATTTTTCTATTTCATTTAACATCTTAATATTCAAATCCTGGCGACTTTTTTTAATCGTTGCAATCATTATCCCCAGTATCCTGGCATTGATTCTTATCAAGTTCATCTATGAGAGTCCCAAGTTCCTTCTCGTTAATAAAAGCCCTGAAAATGCTATTAAAGCTTTGAAAAAGATTTATATTCTAAATACAGGAAAATCAGAGGAAAGTTTCATGGTACGTAATAAAAAATTAAAATCTATATAAAAATTAATTCAAGTTGAACTAAATGATTAAGAAAAAGGGCAATTTTTGAGATAATCCTATATTATCTGAAAGTTTCAGCAAAATTAATACTAAGCTACTTTTGTTTTGATTTGAGCAATAGAAAAATTGATATTATTTTTTTTTTCTAGATTACAAATCTTGAGCCAGAATTAGACATGGAAATTCCAAAGTATGAATCTTACTCGTTTTGGAAATTTTTTTGGAGTGATTTGAAAAATAGCCGATTAATTCTTAAGCCACCGTATAGAAGTCCATTTATAATTTTAACTTTCTTGTTTTTATCCATTGGACTGTGAGTTCATTGAAGTATTCTATCTCTAGCTCATTCATACTCTAATTCTTTGACACGTTAGGACTGGATCGACTTTCTATTGGGTGCCTCAGTATTTCGCTTTGGCCAATGACTATGACAATCTTTACGGCTACGCTCAGGAAGAATCAGTTTGTCAATTAGTCCATCATATGTTCTCAAAATCTCTGGAAGAAGGAAGATACCAAGCCTTTTGTGTGGCCGTAAGTGTTTTTACATTTCAATCCTTTCTCATTATTGCTTTAATAGAGTTTTCCTTCCAAAGGATAAAGTGGACTCAACTCGATTCTTCTACTCTATAATCGTCGGCTGTTCATCTTTAGTCATTTCGTTGGTTTTTACCGGATTAATTCGATATATAAAAATCCCTCATCTCCTAGGTAAATATCCTCTTGGTCTTTTTGCAGGATTTTAAGTAAATTCTTCTTTGATGGATAGTAATGGAGCTTAGAATTCCGGAAGAGAATCTCCTTTGTAAGATTTTATCTTATTTTTTGTTTATCCAGCTAAAAGAAGGGAAATTTTAATTTAGTTTTCTTTTGACCCTTTTTTTTTTTTTTTTTTTTTTAAATTGTGGGCCCTAGATCTTTGTTTTAATACCCAGTTGGGTCATCGTATGAATTAATTAATTAGTTAATATTAATTTTGGTTTCAAACTCTTAATTTATGTACATAATTGAATCTGTATGTAAATTTAACATTAAATTCATTCAATTAACTTTATTAGAAACTAGATTCCACAGATATTTTAGGAGCCGATTTTAATTTTCAGCTGCGAGTTCGATGCTCCAGGGTATCTCGTTACTCACCGCCGTTTTCCTCCCTTGGGCATCCATCTCATTGGTATGTTCGGCTTCTGTACTTTTCGGAAACACCTTTTTGATTATCTCTTTGGCAAGTGAGGCTTTTCCCACAAGAATTCGAGCATTTGGAATTGCAACAGCAGCGGGCTTTGCGAACGTGGGATCTGGCATTGGCAACATCATCTTGTCCACCTCGCTCGTGTCTTATTGCGAATTCCCCTTTATCTCCTTCGCCATTATTGCAATAGGTATCATAATATTTATTATTTCTTCTATTCTCTTAACTTAATACATTTTTAAATTTCAGCAACGTCGATTTTGATTTTATTAGTTAAAAATAAAATATACGTCGAGAAACAAGAACCGGATATCAAAAAGGAACAAATGGTTTCTTGATTATTAAGGTGCTTAGTGTTATAATACTTTAATATTGTGCCTTATAATATTAATACAAATTTATTTGAATGATGTATTGTAAAATTTAAGACCCACTAAAATATTTAAAATGGGTCTTAAATTCAACGTCTTATCTTTTAGGAAAAAAAGGGCGTTTTAGATTTGTTGTAATACGGTATATCATATAAAGTTAATTAATTTAAAAAATTATAATATTTATTTATTAATTTAAAATAATAAATAGATATTTATTTTTTATTATAATATTTAATTTTTTTTTTTAATCCTTAATAAATTGGAATTAATTACATTTTAAAAACTCATCATCACCGTTCTAATTTATTTTTCTATAAGAGTTTGATAAGATTACTTTTTAAGCCTGTTTCCCTTATACCGCTGCCTGCGAGACTTGACCATTGATCCCGAAGGGCTCTCAACTCTTTTTCTTTCTTGGCTATCTTATTTATTGGTTGTTTGGACTTGAAGGGTTATTAATCATGTTTGTTTCTAGGAATGGTGTTTGTGACCCATTCTGGGCTTTGGCCAATCATCGTTTTGGCCGCAAAAGGATTATGATTGTCATCTGCATGTTGGGGGGGGGGGGGTGGTCCTTGCTATTGGAATTTGCCCTTATTTCTCCATCATGGCCTTCTGCTTCATTTTAGGAAATCATCACTTATTATTTTATCTTACAAAAAATGAAATTTAAACAAAGGCCCTACAAATTGAGGCTTTTATTTGAGAAAGAATAAAAATCTTAAGATAGGATTATACCCTGAATAAAATAACAAAACAACCACCTTGTCCGACATGATATGAAAAAATAAAAAAATCTTGAAGAATAAATTATAAAGGAAAAATTTGATGAATAGATGTTGTTTCCATTAATCATTTAAAAATCAATTTCCATCTTTTTTAATGATTTTCCATTTGGTGAAACTTCTTATCAGGGTTTAAAAGTCGCTATTTATAAGGGCGTCCACACGACAATTTCTTCTTTTATTAACTATAAATAAACGATCTCACAATAGCCAAATGGGTATTCACTCGAGAGATAATAATTTGTCTTTTTACTGCTATCTATGGAATTAACGATTCAGTTGTAGATTCAAAACCAAAATTCCATAATTTTTTCTTAAGTCTTGTAACCTTAACAAGCAACTAAACTTTTTTCCCTTGTATATTTTGGTGATTACAAGATTGTGGATTTATTGGAGCTCGCCCTTTGGTTTAATGGTAAGTATGCCCGCCCCGAAAATGGAAGATATTGGTTGATTTCAGAGATTACCATTTATGCCGAATCAACATAACTAAATATTCTATCTTTTTTATGAGGGCAAGTTTAGCATCTCTCTCACTCAAAGGATATTAAAGCTTAGGCTTAAAATGATCTGATACGATACCTTAGACTTAGTAAATCCAGCTAAAGAGCTAGGAGACATTTTCTGTTTTAACTTTGTAGAGTTTAATCATGTCATATCATTAGTCATACGTTTCAGTTTGAAAACAGTGTCTTTTTTTAAATGAGATCGTAATTGGATTATCTTCGTCCCTTTCCTTTCCTTCTTCATCCTATCCAAAAGAATTATCTTTAAAATTAAGAATAAGATTTTTACCATCATCGAACCCCCCCCTCCTCCAAAATCCAAAAAAAATGCAAAAACAAAAAACATGAAAAAATTATAAAAATATTAAGTTTAAATGGAATTGATTAATAAGAACCAATTCCAAATAAAGACAAACTCTAAAAGTCATACAATATTTATTCCCCCCTCCCCTTCCCAACAAGAATCTTTGCGTCTCTAGTTTTTATAGTTTGATTTCGGTAAAAAAACAAATATTTTTCGTTATGATTTTTTTTTTTTGATTATCCTGAGCCTGATTTAGACTTGAAAATTTTATTATATAAACTTTTATCGGATTGCCTGAGATCCGAATCCAAACCCCTTAGCTTTTAAGGCTATCAATAGTGACATCTTTAACCTCTCGGCCACGGGGGGAAAGGGGTTAAGATTGATTTAGTATGTCAATAATTATAATACAATATTAACCTTCAAATAGAAATAAATAATTGTAATCTTATCTCTCGGTTTTTTACTTTTTTTTTTAAATATGATTAATTTGTTTTTTGTTTTTTAGAAAGTAGATGTTATGATTAAAGGTGAGAAATTTTTAAATAAAAATTTTAAAACTAAGGAGCCAAAAAAAATAAAATTGTAGAAAAAAGATATTAAACAAATTTTATCTGAAATAGATTTAAAAAAAAAATTGATTTCTCTTTTCTCAACTTTAAGCAGAATCCCCTAAAAAATTTTTTCACTTCAGTCTTGGGAAAAAGTTAAGGATAGCTCTAATATTTATTTTGAAAATTGAGTCATTTTTCGATGTCAGACATGTCATTTGCCCCTGTTTAAAAATAAATTCAACCAAATATATTTCTAAGGAAAGAGATTGCCTATCTCTTGTTTTGAAGGCGCACTTTAGAAAAGAACATTGACATTTATATAGATATCTGCCGTCAGTTTAGTAAGTTTCTGCGAATGATAACTGTTTTTGTTAATATAATAATAAAATACATCAGGTATACTTCATACAATTTTTTACACTGAAAAGCACTTATACTATTAATGTTACACACACACACACTATCGCACACATACATAGGTGCCCCTTAGGCGATTTGCCGCCTATCTATATCTATATAGTATTAATGTCATTCTGATAATATCATTTTTTACTGCTCGCCTAGGAATATTTTTTAAATAATAATTTTATTATTACAAAAAAAGTTTCGTTCAAACTATTTGACCCAGTGCCCTCCAAATATATCTTTTTTTTCTCATTTTTACTCCAACCTGATTTAATTTTTGGAATTTGAAACTAATCTTTAGAACATAGTTTAGGACTGGCATCTGGCAATAATATTAAAAATTCTAAAGAAGAAAATGTCCGATTCTCGAAGAAGTTGAAAACTGCAATGAAAAAAATACTACCACTTTTCAATAAGCCTTATCTAAAACGATTAGTGGTTTTCTTTGTAATTTAATTTGCAAATGGTTCGTGACTATTGAATAATTTAGAAGAATGAGTCACATTGTGGGTTGCAATCACTGGACTAAAACTATTCTCAAAGAGTGGGGTGAGAGCGGCGATATACGGCTTAAAAAGTCCTACTGGAATAGGATTTTTGAAAATCTCCACTTTTATTAAAATCTCTTGTCTAAATTAGAAACATATTCGTCTCAGCATGAGAGCATATCTTTTATTCAAATTTTTTCAATATTTTTCATTTTTTTTTTTGACAGATCCTCATGCTTTACGAGTTGGATGCCGCAATTTTTCGCCATGCAAAGCGATTATGAGATTCTTTATGGTGATTCCACTGGAGTAACTTTATGTGATATCGTAAATACAATGAATTTTCGAAATAGTTCCTCTTCAAGTCCTTTATGTTCTGACGTAAGGAATTAAACATTAGAACACTAAATTAAGTTATTTTCTTTCATAATTACTAGACTATGATATTTTCTTAATCAGGGAAGAGAAGCCATTTCTGCTGTGTTTCATACTTGAAATGTTGAAAGTATCTTCTAATCATTACAGAGCTAAAGACAACTCACATTCAACAATGATTTGAAAATATTTATATTCAATGGACTGATCATTTTAGTATAATATATCAGGGTTAAAAACCTTAAAAACCCCTGTCCCTTGGCAGAGAGCTAGAGGTCTTGCTTCACGATCCAAAGGTCAGTGGTTCGCTTCCCGTCCTGACAAAAATTTATTTAACTTATATTGTCTACCAATTAATTTTAATAAATAAGGGTGGAGTTTAAATGACCTCAGATACCGAAAAAGATTTTAAAAAAACCTATGAAGGCTATCTATCGGCCCACAAAAATGTTGCTATCTTTAGTTTAAAAAGAGTTATCTTTTAATTGCTCTAAGGACATTCTAATGTTTTGAAAAGCTTGTTGCATCCTTACAGGGTACGATGTTGTTATTAGGAGTATTCTACCTCAGGGATCGAATCGATCTTGCCGTTGACTTCTGCTTTGTCACTCTTTATTTGAATCTCGGGCTCGTTTGCGATGCTTTCCCTACTAGCTAGGGCTTTTGGAATTGCAACTTCCTCCATCGCCGTGCAGGCTAGCCCTGCTATTAGCATCCTTCTTTTTCCCTCCTGGTTGGCTCCCTCTTGTCAACAGTCGTTCATCATTTTGGGTTGTATCAACATTGGTATGTATCTAATTTTTTCATATTATTAGCAATGCTCATTTATTGCCCATAAATTTGAATTATTTTGCCAATCCCCCGTAACTCGGGGGGAAATTCCTGTTTGTCTTTCTTTAAATTCGCTACTACTGATATCATGCATTCATTATTGAGATTTACATTTTATTTTAGGAACATCCATTGGAATATTATTTATTAATAAGATATTAGATGATTAACCAAGAGTTTTTTAGTCAACGTAAAGTCACCTATAATCTCTCGACTAGGGCTGTGCCTATATTTAAATTAATATGTTTTTTTTAATAATTGAATTCCACAAATAGTTTATTTGTTAATAATTAATATTTTATATGAAAATTTTTTTTTTTCTTTTAACTTTTAAGTTTTTCGATTAAGGGAAATGCAGTATAACTAGACACTTTGTGACAACTTGATTTTTATCTTTACTTTCCATATTAAAATATCATTAATTATTTAATAAAATTTACCCCAAATTTTACATTGTTTGTTTTTTCAGACCTCATGAGATGGAATAAGCCCCTTTCTCAATTCATTATTCATTTCTGAAGTGACCTGTATTTAGTAGCCTAAAATCAATAAAATATATATATATATATATATATGTTTATACCTAAATACTGAATATTAATTATTATTATAAGCCTGATAATTTTAATTAAAATTAAGTTAATATTTCTAGTACAAGAAAAATGTATTATTTTTTAGTGTTAAATGGCTTTTCTAAAAAAAATTTTATATAACCTCTATATTTTATTTAATGTTCTTACAAATATTCTAATGCAAGTAATTTCACTCCTTTTCATTTGAAATGAAAGTTTTTCTTGGAATATATGTTTTCCCTATCCTGGTTAGGCCCTCATCACTCAGAATCGGGATTTTATCATCTAAAAAAAAAGGAAGTAGGGGAGTGGAAAAGCTCTGAGTGACAAGTAAAAAGAAGGGTTCTAGGAAATTCCTAGTTAAAACCCCTTGCTATCAAATCTCAACTTTCGTTATAAGAATAAAAAGCAGGTTTTAATTTATAATCAAAAAATTATTTGAGTGCTCTACCCGCGCGAAAAAAGTGCCGGATGGTTGCTTCGGACCCTCTTCTGGTCCCATCGTTACAAAAATATTAATAATGGGAATGGAATTTTTGATGATATCTAAATAGATTGACTTGTATAGATAATTTATACAAATACAAATCTTTAATCTTATCATGGATTTTTTTTAACAAGGAAAATATTGATTTTAGTTGATTAAGAATTGAATAAAGAAAATGTTGCTACGTCTACAATTGTAAATATTATTGTATATATTTAAAATATGGCTATTTTCTATATATTCACTATTTTTCAAATCTAGAATCATTAATTGTTCCTTGAGGGAATAAATTGATTTTTATATTAATTACTTTATTTATTTATTTAATTTTAAAATGATAGAAATTGGTCAAAAATTAACGAAAAAATTTTACAAATAACTTAAACAAGCTCATTTGTGACATTGTCCAAAAATAGAGGTCTAAGGAAGGTTGAAAACAGATAAGCTGTAGTGCAAATGTTGGTCGCGATACCCAGAGAGAGATGGCCTGTGTCTCTATTACAGCTACCTCGTCTTAAACGGTCTGCTGAATCTGTCCCTATGAAATCAGATGGGGGGTGATCGGATCACTAATCAATCAATTTTTGGTACAGAGGCTGAATTCGTCTCTCAACCGTCCATCGAAGTGACATGAGTCGAGGCGACTGAATGAATGATGCCAATTAAATCTTGAAATCTCATCACCGATTTTTTGCGATCATAATAATATTTTCTTACATTACATTTATATCATAGGTAAGGAAAAGTAAAAGCTGGCCAAAATATGAAAATATTGTTCAATTATGGTTTTCAAAAAATCGGCAATCAATGTTTCTGTCATTCGTGCTTCGGAGAAAATTTAACTTTTATGTAAAATTTACTTTATAGTCTTCTATTAATAAAAAAATATCTTTTAAAATTTATTTTTCTTTATATAAAATACTAGAGTTATTGTTTTATAAATCTGTAAAAAAAATTGTTCGGAGTGGTCAATTCTTTCTCTTTTAAAAAATTTCTTGAATACTTTAATAAAAATGAAAAAGAAATTTGCTGAATTTTGCAGGCCTATAACTTTGCAATGGCTGAATTATTTTTGAAAAGAAAGCTAACTATTCTAGAATTTGTATTGCTGACTTTCACTTTTTTAATTTTAGCCAGCTTTCTTGGATCTTTTTTTAGTCTTTTCGGCATCTGAGGCCATATAGACATTAAACAATATATATTTACAATAAAATTATTCAAGTATATTTATTTATGCCAATTGGCATCCATTTGATATAAATGAATATTCATCGGACTGCTTGGGAACCGAACCCTCACCCCTTGGCTTCTAAGATTATCAATATTGACACTGTCAATATCTTTAACCTCTCCGGGGGGGGGGGGGGGGGGGTTTTTTGGGTTTTTTGTTTTGGGTAAAATATAAACCTATAGTGTGAATTTGGGTCCGGGGGTTTTTTTTTTTTT
>JAAAKE020093077.1:0-20225 GCA_010014785.2 Anisolabis maritima | reverse complement strand
CCACTGCTCACCCCTAAGATTTAGATGTCTAAGCAAAATTAAAATAAAAAGTAAATTTCCTACCCCCTAATACGACGCCTCTTACCAACCCATGGACCAACAAGTCATTTCTAACTTCAAAAAGCTCTATACGAGAACACTCTTCCGAAAATGTCATTAAAGTACTAGTACCCGTAAGCCGATTTTTTTCAAAAGCTTGGAGGTGCCAGTTAAAAGTTTGAGCCTTGAGCCTCTTTTCGGTTTGAAAAATTTTCACACACGGATACACTGATACAGAGATAGACTTATCTCTGTGTGAACAATATTTCTAAAAAATCGAAGGAGAAACTTCATATTTAAGCTATGTGCGGACCACTTGTTGAAGACAACTTAAGACTTAAGAGTGTCTTTGCTATTTCATTAACCAAAGAAAATAAATGTATGTTTACATTTACTACTGTTGTAACGTTGTTGATTATAAAAGTTTTTCTTAATAAATCTTCATTATTATAACCCTGTCCCTTGGAATAGAGGTAGAGGCCTCGCCTTATTCGCTTTCCGTTTATTTATTAAATGATACTAAATAATTTAAATAAATACGGAGTCTAAATGGCCGAAAAAGACAAAAAAAAAACTTGATTATTATCGAAAGTGTATATATAATAAAAATTTCAGTCTATATTTAAAATAATTTTCTCCCCCCGCAACCCTGAAATAAGAAGACTTTTTCGATAATATTAAGGAAACTTTTCATAATCAGCAGCAAAAGTATAAAATGTAACCGTAAATATACATTTATATTCTTTGGTTAATGAGATAGGAAAGACCGTCGGACAAAAACTAATATTTAGAATAAATTTTATTTTTTATATTCATATCGTAAAAATGAAAAATTTATTAAATAAATAATTCATAAAAGAAGAGGATATAAATGAATGAGTACTTTTAGAATAACTCATTTGTTGATAATACAATTTTAACACCTGGACAACACCAACGAGTTCTGACTGGCTTTTGCAAATGATAATTTACCAAAAGAATCAAGATAAAGACAAAATTTTATTTGAAACTTTCGAAATATCTGTTTCATTCAGATTTTATAATTATTAAAAGAAAAAAATATTTGTGGATAATTTGTATTTGTTTCCAAAGAAAAACATCTCTCTACTATTTTTAGTTTATTTATGAAGATGGAAAAAAAATTAACTAGAGGGCATCCCTCTATGAAGCTTAAGTAAACTATACACTATGAAGAGATAAATGAACTAAAAGTTAATTATTTTTCTATTGAATTCGATATTAATTAAAGTTTTTATCAATAAAAAAAGGAAAGTAGTTTAATCATAACACGAATTAAACTATTTGTAATATAAATTAACTATTTTACAAAGTGTTTGTGAGTCTTTTGAATCGATTTTTAAGAAATTTGATATTTGAATTTCAATAGTAATTCTCTGAACTTGTTCAAGTTTTGTAACTGGTCCGTCTACAAGATATAGCAGTTAAATAATTCAACACGGTGTTTTTTAAGAGAAATTGCTTATTGATAATAATGGAAACATCATGAAAAGGTTAAAATGGCTTCTCTAAACTGCCACTTAATGTTTGATGACTTTGCATGTTTATTACAATTTCATGATAACACAACTTAAGCTAAAATGAGTTTAATTTAAATTAATAAAAACATTTTTGAGAAATTATTTAAAAGCCTAATTCTGGTAATATCATTAAATAAGTTTATTGCTCAATTAAGAAAAGTTTTCATAAGCCTGAAGAAAGCCCCATAAGGACTCGAAACGTATTTTTATTAATTTTATATAAATCACGATGGTAGGTTTATATCAAGTTGATTTTATATCCATAGATGTTCTATTAAATTTTAAATTAATTTATTGAGAATAACTCTATTTATCGATAAAGTTATTAAGTGATTACATATTATTAATAGGAAAGATAATTACAAAATATAACCCTTTTATTTTAAAATTAAATATAATAAACAGAAAAATAGAATAATTACCAAAAAAGAGTAGCGTGGATCAGGAGTAGAACCGCCCGGGAGACAGGCATCCACAAGACTGAGAGAACAGGTTGGAAGCAGAAGCGTCAGGGGCGGCGGTGGCGGCGATGATAGAGGGCGAAGGGAGGGAGGGTAAATGCCCGGGGAGGTGGTGGGGGACGCCGTCATAGATTTGTTAACAAAATAATATATAAAGATCACATCTTGTTCAAATAAATAAGAGGATTACACATTTAATTAAAGAATTTGGTTAATAAGTTTAATTATTGCAACGCATCATCTCCACTCTTCCTGTTTAAATAATAATAATTAGGTGTTTGAAATAAATGGATTATTTCTTTTTAAATTTGTTAATATAAAAAAGAAATAGAGTTGAAGATAGAGAAAATAAAAGAATGGAAGCTAATATTTATTCTTTCTAATTTTGCCCGTCTGTTTTCACGTTTCAGTCTTGTTTAATTCCATCTTCAGAACATGAACTGTTGTTATCAAAATAAAATCATAATTTCAATTATACCTAGGAGCTTGTGCATGGAGCAGTCGCTGCTGACGAAATCAAATCTCAAGAAATTGCAATAGATGCTCTCTAAAATTGATTTTTTTGACTATAACTCAACCCACAATTGAGTTAACTTGTCTTTTTTTTAATCTCTTTGGTTAATCGAATAGAAACTTTTGAGCCTAATTTCATAGAGATTGGATTAATCTAAACTCAAAATCTCATAATACCTCTGGACAGATAACCGGACAGAATTTTACATTTTATATATTTTTCATGCGATTAAAAAGAATTTCAAAATTTTAAAAAGACAATTTTTAAACCACCAAAAATTTTCCATGTATTTTTAAAATTTAAAATTAACCCGATATTTGAAGATTCGAAAAAATTCTAAAATACTATCTATATATTGATTGAGCAACGTTTTTCACTAATAAAATTTCTTGACTATATATATGTGGATTCCAGACGAAATATTCAATGAAGTTTTGTATCAATTGGAAATAAATATGCGAGGAAAAATAAGGATTTATTTTTGGCTATAAAGGCAACCATTTATCTATATTAAAATTTTAATAAATCAGTTACCTAAAAGATATAGGCTTTATTTTAATTTTAAAGACTTGAACGAGAGAAGAAACAAAGCGTAGCAAGGTCTGTTTGATGGGGGAAGGGGGAGGATTGGTATAAAGAGCAGAAGAAATGCCAACTCCATATACTGAGTGCATAATGCATTGAGCTAAGTGAATGATTGTGGTAATATTTAATTAAAGTCGAAACGTTTCACATATTGGGTTTTATTCCGATAGAGACTGATTTCCTCTCTCTTACGTTTCTGATCTGCAGCCAGCCACTTACCTCATTGTGAACATAAGGGGAGTGATTCCCTTTTTTCGTTTTATTCCTCTTTTTCAGTAAACTGCAGAATATAATCCACCCTTTTAAGCCAGGAGAATGTTTCAATACAAAATATAAATAAATAAATGAATTTAAAAACAACACTCTCTTATTCCCCCACCCCCTAGCCGAGAGGATAGAGATACTGACATTGTCAATATTGTTATCCTTCAAAGCTAAGGGATGTGGATTCGGATCTCAGGGAGTCTGATGAAAATTTATTTATACCAATTGGATACCATTTGGTATAAATAAATATTCCTGGATAATGATACGTAATTATATATATATATATATCGTTTCGTTTATATGGCCTCAGGTGCCGAAAAAAAAACAAAAACAAAAACACCCTCTTATAATTAAAAAAAAATAAAAATATAGGGCAAAAAATTTATAATGAAAATTATAATTAATTGTATTACGATTCTTCCTCTGAAACACTAAAATTTCCTGCTTGCTTTAAAGCCTTAAATACCTAAAAATGGCTTTTAAAAACAAACCCCAAATCAATTCGAAATTCATCAGGGGCAATTTTTTGCTTTGAATTAAAAAAAAAAACATTCGCTATATTTTACATAAAGTATATCGAATAGCATATAAAGTTCTGCTCCTGGGCCTTCCAATGATTATTTTATTTTTTTCCTTATAAAAGAGTGCTTCTTTAGAAGATCTATCTTTGTGTAGGAATTTTGGTGATTCTCGCTTTGAGTCTGCTTACTCCATGCTTCTACTACATCCCAAGAGCCACTCTCTCTTCAGTGATAATCTGTGCTGTTCTCTTCATGGTTGAGTACCAAGTGGTGCTTCCTCTCTGGAGATCGAACAGTGAGTATTTAATTAAAGTTTCTTAGAAACAAAGGGAAACGAATAAATATTAATTTCTCTTTTCCAGAAAGTGATCTTGTCATCCTTTTGGCTACTTTTGTTGCTTGTCTGGGCTTAGGTGTAGTCAAGGGAATTCTGATTGGAATTGTTTTGGATATTTTGAAATTGGTCTATTACCAAGCAAGATCCAAAGTTGCGCTTCACTATGATCAGGTCGGTATAAATTTCGGATTAACCTTCCTTGTAGAGTCCTGCATGGACCGAAATTTTTTGGCCCGCTTTGTTTTGGAGTTCACCCGTATCCGCCAATACCATTTTTTTCTTAATTTGTTATTCTAAAGAAAGAAGTTTATTTGTGGTCAAAAAAATAACAGAGCCCGAAAGTATTTGTCCTCACTGCCTTCCCGTACCCGCCCATGGTGTTTTCAAGATTTTCAAAACTCCTACCCCTATCTTGAAGGACTTGATTATTTTCAAGTTGCTGTCTTGGAGGTCCATATATAGGCGAGGTTTTTCCCTTCCCTAGAGGCAAAGAATAAAGGAAGCTCATTGTTATTGACCTGAGGGGAATCTTTTGGCCTTCACAGTTTTAGAGTGAGTGCACTTCAAAGAACAGTTCGGATATAGTTCTCGATTCCAGGCCAATTCAGAAAAAAAGTACGAAAATTTTTAAATAGTTAATTCTTCTTTCGTTGCATTATCTCTTGATTCGAGTTGCCATTAAATTTAGGTTTAAGTTTACAAGTTGGCCTCTCGCATGACGTTTCTTGTGAGTAGATAAAGAGAAAAAGACTGGTATAGGAATAGCATAAGTAATGCCAGCCTTAGCTTGGGTTATTCGTGGTCGATGTTCCATGTACTCACCAAGTGTGAGATTAACTTAGATAGTACAATTTTTTAGGATAATTAAGGGCAATTAAGAAATACTTATAATGATAACAATTAACATAACGAATGTAATGATAACAACATAAATATGCCTGTATTACATGTATCGTAATTAATATATAGTGTATATCGTTGAAAGTCTATATGGCCTCAGATGTTGAAGAGACTTAAAAAAAATTATAATTATATATTATTTACGATACAAATTATCCAAGCATATTTAATTATATCATTTGGTATTGCCTAACTATTATCACCAAGTCCTCTCCTCCCTCTTCCCCCATGGACTGATTGACTCAAAACAGTCATATACAAGAACGATAATTAGGGAGAGTTTAATTAATTTTGGTTGAGTGGTTCCAGAGATATGAGCCAAAATATCGATATGAATTCATCTTTAAAGGAATTTAATATATCTAAATTTTGTTATCATAGGAACGAGCTGTCCTATCTTTTCGTGGGTGGAGATAGACGAAATCGTCTGAGGGCCACCTGTGTATGTGAGCCATTGTGTGTGTGTGTGTCCTATCTTTTCTATGCCTTCTTAAAATCCTAAATTGAGGTCCCCACACTGAGGCGGAAAAGCACTAACCTTAAAGATTTTTTAATTTAATTCAAGGCCAAAAGAAAATAAAACAAAAACCTAAAAACATACAAGTCTGAAAGCCCCAAACAATTTTGGGTTAATACATCTTAAAGATCATCTAAAAAATAATTATTTTTGAATTTTAATCAAAATTGTTACAGAGAATTTTGAGAAAATCAAAAAAAGAAAAAACGAAAAAATTACATTTAGTATTCTTTGGCCAATAAAATTTCAGCTTCGAGCCTCCTTCATTTTTGAGATATCTTCTTCACAGACATACAGATAGACAGATCATTTTGCGAGATCCTTTTTTTAGTCTCAGAGGATATGAAAACGTGTGGGTGTTGAAATCTGAACGTCGACTTTTTTTTTGCGATCACAATACTTTCTTATATATTTCAAATATAGGTATATAGGTAAGAGAAAGTAAAAATTTAAATCTCTGTAAATATCAATATTTAGATCAAATAGTCAAAACAAAGTTATTTGAGAGAAATGGATTCCAATCGGCATATAATCTATAGGTAAGCAGGCACTCACCTAGGGATGAAGGGTGGGGGTAAGAAAGAAGAAGAATAAGAAAGAGAGATAAATTTTAATTATTGAAAAAATGTTTATATCAACTCTTTTGATATCCTATTTTAATTTGTAGATTACTCACCCCATTTCTAAATGAATTATAATTTTAATCATATGAAAAGTTACTCTGAATAATCTCTGTCCAAATCCATGAAAATGAGTCCATTAAGTCTTGAGCTGAGGCGAAAAACAATTAAAAAATATATATAGTTTAA
The DNA here is from genome assembly GCA_010014785.2 of Anisolabis maritima. Classification (NCBI taxonomy): domain Eukaryota; kingdom Metazoa; phylum Arthropoda; class Insecta; order Dermaptera; family Anisolabididae; genus Anisolabis; species Anisolabis maritima. The sequence goes on along the minus strand of JAAAKE020093077.1, from coordinate 13,737 downwards.
TTAATTTAATCAAATCAAGATTTGAAATTTAATTTATAAACTCAATTTCAATCAAAGGTAAGTTGGTGCCCAACTCTGCCTCCTTATAATTTAAAATGACATTTATTATTAAAAATAGTAAAATTAAAATAAATAATGTAAAAATAAAAAAATTATTTTCTTTTATTTTATCTTTTTCTTTTTCATATGAGGTGGAAAGTATTACATTGAAATTCATAATTAGATCCTGATTAGTATGGTTTTGTCCTTCGCTGTATATTCTCAGAACAAATATCAGTACTAAACAAGGTACTGGTACATATAAATTTTTAAACAATATATTTAGAACATTATTTGAAAAAAATAAAAATAAAAATTTGGATTTTCCCTAAAAATTATTTTAAAGAAAAAAAAAGATGTTAGTAAATTTTTTTAAGCACGAGATTTTAATGCAATTCATGAGCTATTCTGATTTGTTTGATCGAGTTGCGTTTGAACGGCTTAAGTGATTGAAAATTTTATATATAAACTTTTAATCAAGAACCAGAAGCAAAATTAACTTTTGGCAACAATATTCTCGAAGTGGTACCTCAGTTGAAGAACAAATCGTGAAAATTCTATATGGATAAAAAATTTTATCCAAAAAAAAATGTATTCACAAGGAATAATAGAAGAATTGTATCTATTATAATTTCATTTTGCTATGGTTAAAAGTTAAGAGGTATTTTCATTTTTCGCTTTCGAACTTAAAATAAAGTATCACTTCTTACTCTTGTTTCTATCTTAAAAAAAAGTAATCGTTAAGGGCCGGATTTTCGTGCAGTAACAAGTCAGGAAGTGAAGAAAAAAAATTATAATATTATAAATAAAATTTTAAACAAAATATAAACCAAAGCATTTCTTAATTTATGTAAATAATATTATGTTCAATTACTTTTTTTCTTTTTGGTCATTGTGTAAATATATTTGGAATCGTTTAATCGCAAATGTATCATATCCTGGGCAATATCTTTTTTAGTTTATCTCGCAATTGGACACATGAATACGGATACTATAAAGACATAACATTAGAATTTCTTTTTTTTCCAATATGGCCCAAAATGCCAAAAAGACTGAAAAAAAATAGAAGAACAATAAGAAGGAATAATTTTTGAGTTAAATTACGTAATAATTGAGACACAACCACAAAGAGCATATGAGACAGCAATTAATTTTTTGGGGGATTTTTGCGCCCTCCATGCATACAAACTCGTCTATTTCCAACTTTGACTACTCTACTAGTAATATATAACCAGGTGGAATACAGAAAGTATTAGAAATTGAATTAAAAAAACATTTTTTAATTGATTTCAGATCCAGAAATGCCTTTTGGTGACTCCTGGCCAAGATTCTCTTCTCTACCCATCGGCGGAGACCTTGCGGAGTAAAATTACCAAAGAACTCGCTCAAAATCCGGATTGTAGTTTCCTTGTACTAGATTGTAGACACTTGTTGAGAATAGATGCCACGTCCTGTCGAACGCTAGCCTCTTTAGGCAAATCTAATCCAACTCTCAGTTTCATCCTTCTTGGAGATGGAACTCTCTTCATTGGATTGTTAAAGGAGAATCCTCACGCGCTTCACTTCGCCACTCTCGAAGAAGTTAATCAATTTGTTCAAGGTATTTTCAAAACCTAATATTCATTATTATTATTAAAATTTAACGACTTTCATAAAAGTTAAAAAGTAAAGTTGGATTATCGCAATTTTGAACCCAATAGATTTATTTGATGGGCGAAACATCCATCCATCATTTTCATTATTAAAGAGAATCATTATTGTGTGACATAATTTGATCAACATGAACTGACTACTAATATAATTTTTCACTTTGAATTTTCCTAAAATTAAAAAAATTTTTATATCTATCAATTAATTAAAGAAATCGTTCTTTACTCATGCTGTTTTGTTAACATTTTCGTTATTTTTAATATTAAAAACAAATCTTTTCATATATATTCGTAGGTAAGAGAAAGAAAAAAAGGTTTTCTATATATATATATATATTTATAATACGTATATTCTAATTAAATTTTAAGATAACTTTTGTTATATTCTTTCAAAAAGAAATCAAGTTTTTTGAAAAAAGAATTTTTACTAGAAAAGACCTTTAAATTTAAAGCGTCAAGAGACCGAAAATTTTTTTTCGCAATTTATCATAAGCAGAATCGTAGTAGAATTTTTTTGAGTCCGGGAGGGGGGTTATTAAGAATAAATTTCTAACAATATGGATAGAGATCATTAATATTGAATAACTTTTATTCAAAACAAAGTTGTTATCGAGTAATAAAAAAAAAAAATTATGAATTTTTCTATTTGAAAGATCCTAGTAATAAATCTTTTGTAGCTTTTATTTAAATTAAATTCAAAAGAATACAATATTTTTTAATAATATTAACGGCTAAAATTTTATTTAATACTATATTTCCCTTTCTATTTAATATTTATTTATTTATTTATTTATTTGAGATATCAGGAAGCCATATTCCTTCCTTGCTACAGCTCACATGCCCATATTCCTTCCTTGCTACAGCCCTATTCATATGTATTTTAATATACCTATATAAATTTATAATTTTTTCTCTTTTAGTTGCAGTTGATCCGAAGAACGAAAAAGAAAATTCAATTGAAGAAATGTCTACATCTATCCATTTGGAATCAAGTGTATCATCAACAAAGCTCTAAGAAAATATATTTATTTTGAATAATAAGCGGGATTGAAGTCATTTCATTTTTACAAAAAATTGTATATAGTGTATAATATTTGTTATATTTTGTATATAATAATTTAATCTAAGATTAAAATTTAATATTTTTAACAATTTAAATATGGGCGGAGTCTAAATGGTCTCAGATGCCAAAAATACAATAAAATATTTTATGAATCAAATTAAATTAAAAAATTTTTGATCGTTTTCAAGACAGGTTGCTTTTTACCACCTATTTAAATTTATTTGCTTAATTTCTACAAGAGCATTACAATTTTTCAACTATGAGTTTCCATGTTATTACTGTTGAGTTCATAAATAGAAAATGGATTAGAAAGGGAGGGCGAACCAGGAATACTTCTAAAAAAGATCAGATAAAATTTTAGTAATGAAATTATGGAGCAAAGATATATGTACATGAAAAAGTAAAAATAGACGAAGCTCCAAATGAAAAAAGCATAATTATTTCGGAGAATGTTAAGCACTAGCGTCTTAAAATATATAAAATGGAAAAATTATATCTATATTTCTTACTCTTAATAGATAATTAAGTGATGTTTATGAAAACCAAAAATATTTTACCTATTGAATTTATTATTTTTGGATTTTTTGTAGTTGTAATCTCTTAAAATGAAACAAAAGCTTAACGTTGTTAATAGCAGCGTTTCTCAATATTGGGTCGCGAACCTGCGCCAAAGCTAGAAAATGAGTCGAACGGGCCTATATATAACAAGTCCAAACATTCTAGCTAAATTAACAACAATAACTTGTGTTGTAAGAGTACGGTATACTAAAACTCTACCCAACCTTCTGGCTTCCATGAAGAAAAAAATTCCCCTCTGCATGCTCATAAAATATACTAAATCAATGGCGGAGGTCGGGATCCCTTCCAAAGATAAAAAAAATAATGAAAAATCCGAAATTTCAATAAAATCTATGAAGAGTTGAAAAAAAAATATTATAAAAGGAATAACTACTGAAAGGAAAAATAACTATAAATACTATAAAAAAGAAATTTTATAATTTTGGAACTCCTATGGATACAGTGGCATAACACTAAGGGCAGCAGGGTCCCATTTGATAAATTTATTCTCCTTGTTATTTATTATACACCTAAAAAAAATTCTGCCTCCAGCATATTTGTTACGTTACTATAGCGATATATTTTAAGAAATCTTAAGAAATAAGCAATGCAATCGTTGACTTCAAGAAGTTTTTTTAATATATGTATGATGTAATATGATATCTTTTTAGTAAATCGAAATAGTAAAGGCAAAATTATCTAAATGATAAAAATTTTAATGCTTTATGTTGAAGCGCATGTGGCCAGCAGGTTGGATAGCTCCGCTCTAGCTATACTATTGTTAGTAAATTTGGTTAAAATATTAAACCACTCTCTTTTTCTGTGTTCAGAAACTGACAAGTTCTTGATTTTTTACTGGGGTGAGTTCCCACTTACTCCCACAGAAACGAGAAAAAGGATAATTTTTGCCATAAGATGAATTTTAACTTAAATTTGGTATTAGAAGTATAAGACCTTGACATCTTCGAGTAATCAGCTCCTCGTTTAAACCACTTAATATTAATATAATAAAAATAAATAAAATTAATGACTAATTCCAAGAAAGGATCGATCGAAAGATTTTTTTTTAAATGTATTATGTAATTTTTAAAATTAAAAATTATTCAGTTATAGAAACAAGAAAATTATTTAGTTATAAAAAGTTTATTTTTTACCTCTTGAAAAAACCCCTCCTAAATATAGAAACTCAAATTTTTATATTTTTTGTATATTTTTATTTTGTAAATAAATAAAAGAACGATTGCTTGTTTAATTCTTTTCATGGTCCAATTAAGCTACCTTCAAGCCTTTTGATCCATAATTCTTTAAATAAATAGCCTATATATTTCGCAAATGTCAAAAATGACCCTGAATTTTTTTATGTAGCAGATTTCTTAAGAATAATATATTTTGTTAAACAATCATTAAACAAGTCTGGTCAAATTGGATGGCTCCGTGCATATAAAATAATAGGAAGAAGGTCGATCTTCAAATTGCGCCCTAAAAAAACAAAAAATCATTTGTTCCTTTTTTATTGATTCATATTGCAATTACATAATAATTATAATTAAGACTTTTTGCTTTAGCCAATGTATCAGTGAAATTATGTCAACTACATTTAATACACTGCGCACCATCTAACCTGACCTGGATGTCAGAATATTATTATTAAATTGGAGTATTTTTTTAAATTGCAAATATTTTTTTTTGTAATTATTAATAATTATATTGTTAAAAATTTTGAGTTTCCTGTGTTAATAATGCTTCATGAACATCAGTGTAATTATATACTTCGTTTAAATAAAGCCAATTTATTATTAGATAGATATTCTATAATTTTCTTGTTAAATCTTGGTATATCTGAATATTAAATTGACTAAGTCTACAATTTTGTATTCATATTAGAGTTTAATTTTTATTTAGCAGTTCATCAGCGCAGGGCGCCCCTTGATTGGCCCTTAATAGAACACACATTAAATTTCATATTTAGTTTGATAAAGTCTAAAGAAAATTGTCTAATTGTTAGCATAAATACCAGAAAATTACAAACATTAAAAGCTTTAAATTTTAATTTCATTAAACAGCTTAATAAATATTCTTCTATAATAAATAAAAATTAAGACATGCTATCATTTGTACGAAGAAAAAAAATGTATTGCAATTAAAAAATTGTAATAACAAAAAAGAGCAAAAGATAAAAATTGCATTATTCAGTAAAAAATTTACGTAAAAAGAATAATTTAAAAAAAAGAAACCAGATGTGGAACTAAGCACATCACACAACTTTCTCTTAAATCATTTATTTCCGATATATAAACATTCAATTAACATATAATTTATAATAGTTTAAAAATGAAGTCAAAAAGGATTTAAAAATTTTTTTACCTTCATCATTATAATATATCTTAACCATCGATTATTTCTTTTAATGTACGCGTATTATGAATAGATTTAGTTTTCAGCATAGGATCGCAAAAATGTAAAAAATTCAACGTTAAAGAGTGTGCATTTTTATTTTCTCTTATATACATGTATATCGTATATCTAATATATAGTGGGAAAGTTTGCACAAGCAAAAAAATGGATGTCGAGATCTCAATGGTAATACACGTTTTGAGGAATCCTGAGCTAAACAAATGAGTCTCGCAAAATGGTCTCTGTCTGTGTGTCAGTTTATGTGTGTGTGAATAAGATTTCTCAAAAACGAAAGGAGGCTCAAGGTTCAAACTTTATATTTAAGTTAGGTACCCTCGAAGCTTTTGAATAAAATCGGATAACGAGCACTAGTACTTTACTCAAGTATATACTTTTTTAGATTTTTTCGATTTTCTCAAAATTCGCTCTAATGCTTTTGATTAAAATTTATAAAACAATTATTCATTAGATGATCTTTGAAATGTATTATCCTAGCAATCCCCTAAAATTGTTTGGGGATCACTTTACTCATGTATGTTTTTAGGATTTTTTTTTGTGATTTTCTCTTAAACTAACCTTTTGGATTAAATTGGTTGTACATTGAAGGGCTACCTATGGGCCCCAACCAAACCGAACCAAGCAATTTCTCGAAGGTTTTGTTTATCGTATAAGCTAATACTAACTAAATTAAAAAAAATCACAAACGATTAAATAAAATCCGAAGTCATAATTAATTCACCTATAGAGCATTTAAGTTGGCTTTCAAGTGGAAAGAATTAATTTTTTAATAAAAATAATCTTTACACAAAAATAAAAAAGAAATCAGAATGTGGCGCATAAGGTTTCATGTTTAAAAATCTTTTTTCATTGATTCATTTTAAATTTGCTTGAACTACGTAGAGGCAAAAAGAATGTCCTTCACGCAAAATTCTTTTTATTCTTTGCATAAAATGAATTTAATAAAAATTAATTAATTAATTTAAAAAGAGTGCGCAAAATGGCAAGAAAAAGATTGATTAAGTGTGATCACTCTCCCATATTCAAATAAATAATCCATTTAAGTGAAGTTAAGTTAAAGGACCTATGCTAAAATATTGTAAGAGGAGAGTGATCCCCCTCACCTCTATCCTTCCCTAATCTAAGAGAAAGTACATGTATTAATTTTGTCCGAAAAGAAACTTGTTTTATTTTCATTGGACTTATCCTCTTAACACAAAGACCCGAACTGAACTGAGTAGAGAAGAAATCCTGCCTAAGCCTATTAGTCATTAATCGAAGTGTTATGTTATTACTCTCCACAAGGGAATCTTTATATTCCCTTGATGTTCGAAATCTAGGTGATCGGAATCAAGAATCCAATGAAACATGACAAGTTTCAGGTTTTTGAGTTTCAAAAGTAATAAAAAAACAACAACCAAGAACTCGTCTCTTTTCTCCAGACTCTAGACTATACTACCTAACAGGGAGAAAAAGCGAGAATGCAAGCTTTCTAGAGAACAGAGTTCCGAGAGAACTCTTGTTTACAAAAAGTCTTTACAAAAGAATTTCACTTAAATGTAAGAAAAAGTTTCAAAAGCAAAATAAAAAATAGAAAATTGAATAATTATAAAATTTAATTTCGTTCGCAGGTGTATTATTCAAGTAATAGCTTATACAATAGTTAATTGGGATAAATATGTGGGGGAATATTTTTTCTTATGTTATAGCTTTTTATGTTTTTTAAAATAGTCTAAAAAATGCTGATAAAAATACATAATGTTCAAAAACATTAAACAATTCCTTTGCGATTCTTTTTAAAGAAATGATAAAGTTATGAGCGATGGAAAATAGATTTTCTATTTTGACTTAAAAATAGAAAAAAATATTTAGACTGAATTAATAATTTAATTTTAATACTAGAATAGAATATTCAAAATTGAAAAACCAAAAGTGGATATTTATTTTTATTTTGCTTTTGAGATGATATATAATAATATTTATTATATTAAGACAAAGACGGATCCAAATTCCCCTTCCGATTTAAAAATTAAAAAGAAAAAAAAAAATAATAATAATTCTCAATCTTATCTTCTTCAAATAATATTTAGATCAAAAGTCAAAATAATTTATATAAATTGGGTCTGAAGAAAGTAAAAGAAAAAGTGGTCTAAACAAATAAAACCAAATTATAAACAGGGTTTATTTATTTACATGAAAAAATATATTTTTTAAAAAATAAAATTAAACATTTTACAAAACTCTTTCAGAGCTAGAGGTCTGGTTTCACGTACCAAAGGTCAATGGTTCGCTTCCCGTTCTGAACGACAAAATTATTAAATTATATTGGTTACCAATTAATTTAAATAAATAAGGACGGAGTCTAAATGGCCTCCAATGCCGAAAAACACTTTAAAAAAAACTCGTTCTCAAGAAGGTCAGGATCCGCCAGGCAAGGCATAGCTAAAAGGAGGGGCTCATTTAAATTAAGATGAAAATTTTTTTAAGTAACTTTTGGTTTGATAATTGATTCACTTTTTTTAACCTTTTATCTTTAGCTGAAATACAATTTGATCCCCACTATGTTAAGAACTTAGGATTTTCACATGATGAATGCAAAATTAAATTTCAACCAAAGACATAAAAGGTTAAACTAAGTTGATAAAAAACCGGGTGTCAAAAAATGATCATGTTCAAATTTAAAACAAATTAATTTTTTTGTTTTTAAAGTACACAATTTTTTTTGCCATTTCTCCACTTAGCTTCGCTCTTGCTACCAATGTCTAAAATAATAAAAAGAGAAGACTCAGATTAAACGTTAAAATTTGACTCAGATTAAAAGTTAAAATTTGACGAAGGAAATTAGATAAGAATTATTTTATGTTGTTAATAATTTCTTTGTCTTTTGAGCTTTTTCAACAAATTGTAATATCTCTTGGCGACCCTAATATCTATGCCTAATCTAGCTGTCTAATCTAATATGGGAGGAGGGGGATTGACAATACCTCCATAATCTTTCTCCATCCATCCATCTAATCGCTCGAAGAATTCTGAAAGAGAGGCCCTACACAAGCTAAAAACCCACCCCTTTGTTCATGGCTGTCATCTAAAGGATTGTCGAAATGGCAATCGGGCAGATACACACCTCGTAACATTACGGCTTGAAGACCTTTGAGTGAGTGAGTGAGTAGTCCAAATGAGAAGGTAGTCACCAACCTAGCCTAGAAGGAGAAAGAAAGGGAGCGTGAAGGGCCTAAATTATATGTAAGAGAGTTACGAGTATTTAGGTTACTTTTAATTTTTAAATGCATTTTAGAATCTAAAATTGAATTTTGAAAATTTTGAGAAAATAATTTTAATTTTAATCAAAAGTATAGAAAAATGCAAGTTCAGTAACCTATGTATAGTATTTCCCAACCTCCGTAAATTGCATTTATATCATATAATGTTGCTTTTTCATATAAATAAATTGATTTTTATTTTTTTATTTTATTATTACAATAGTTAAAAAAAAAAGTTAAAGATGAAAAAGTAACTTTACATTGTACAATTGCAATTAACAGACATAAGTCTGGCGGACATTATTGTTCAGTCTAACGAAGAGTGAAAAATTGGTTACGATATTAACAGTGGCGTAACTAGAATTTAGTCCAACCGGGGCTGTCTCTGCTGCTCCTTCTTTCTTCTCGATATCTTTTATATCTTCTTAGGTGTTTAAGCCAAAATTATTACCACTCTCTCCTTGCTACGCCACTGATTATTATTATTATTAATTAATAATTAAAGTATTAGCAACTGTTTTTGCAAAATGCTTTTTCACATACCAATCCATGAAAAAATCAGGTTCACGAAAAAAAAACATTGGGAATCACTAACTACCTACCTACATTGCAAACTAGAATAATAATCTATTAGCTATATATAAATATATACTAACTAAAGGTATCTATATCTGTGTGAATTATACAAAAAATAATTTGAATTTTTTAATTTAAATATCTACTAATTTTGGGAGAGATTCATTTTTAAATAGCTTATGATTTATCATTTATATTTTTGATCAATATCGTCAATTTTTATTATTTATTTAACGTTTGCATTTATTTTTTATTTTGACTTTTGATTTTTTTGCCTGAGCTCTGTTATTTATGCATATTCATGAGCCATTCTATTAAAATTTTACATAAAATTGAGAGCATTTTAAAATTTCCAAAGATAAATGAAATTTACTAATAGTAGCTGCTAGTTTTATCTATTATTTTGACATATTTTCCCCTATTTTGTTAATAGAGGAAAACGTATTATCAAAAACACTAATCTTTATGACTAGAAATTTCAATTGTAATCCACCTATATTTATAGAAAAATTTATAAAATGTCCAAATTCATGTAAAATTTAGTGACTCTTTAAATAAAATCTGAGTCTCCTTTAAAATAAACGCTGGCCTTACTTGACATTATCCACCAAGAAAGGATCTCAAAAAAATAATCGGTGCCAAGAAGAGGAAGAACTCCCTCGTCATGAATTCAAGACGACCTCATATATACGTATTTTATCAAACGTAGAAGATATTCGGGAAGAGCTGGAACCAAAAATTAAAAATATATCAATGTCTATTAAATGATGAAATAATTATAAACAAATTCATTTAAAATATAAATAATAAGAAATAAAAATGTTTTATTAATTTTTGTAAAATGAATAAACCCGGCCACAAGGCCGGTTCAACTCTCGTTTCATTGAGATAAACTACTAGTTGCCCAACGGCCGTTCACAAAGGGAAAAAATTGTACGCTGAGAGATTAAATCAATCTTGTAGCCGAATCGTTAATTATATTATGATATTTTAACAAGATTTTATGAAAAACAATTTATGGTTTTGATTATATTAAATGATTGACTGAGAAGAAAAGACTAGGGAAAGGAAAAGAAAAAATAAATATATATAATATAAATATCTTTATCGTTCAGGACGGGAAACGCAAGAGCTTTTCCTTTGCTCCTATGAACAGGGACTTTTTAAAATATCAAATAAATTTATTTTACTAACTGGAGAAATCTTGTAATACATTTGTCTATACAAATCAATCCCATTTGATGACGAGTTACCTGAGTTAAGGCTGATATTTCTTCCACTCCCTATATACCAGAATCTTCACTTCTCTCGTTATCAAGCGACTGACTTTCTCTCTTTTGGTCGCGTTTTAAATTTTTTGCACCAACGCCTAGTACGGGTAAATGGCTAGTCTTTTTTCTGGTGATTTTGAGTTGTCAAAAAACACTTAAGAAGCGACGTCTTACCACCTGTTCCTAGATGAGGAGAGAGGTGAAGAAATTCTGGCATAAAAGGGGCAGAAATATCAGCCTAAGATCAAATAAGTTGTGGCCACCATCTATTAATACTTTCCAGATGAGAATACTTGATTTAAAAAAAGAAAAAGTTTTTTTTATTATTATTATGTGATTTTATCCATTAAATAAAAATATTTACTTTTTGTATTTATTTAATTTATAAAAAAAGACCAAATTTCTTTACTATTTTTTATAGATATTGTAGGGTAGTCTGGTGAATCTTTTATGAGGATGAATAAAAAAAATGAAGATAGTATTCAGGTCAAAAGTCAAAGTAGGACGAATCCTACTACAGAACGTCGACGTTTCGGAGTTCAAAAGACACCTTCATCAGGACAATGCGACTTTAATAAATCAAATTTCCCTTCAGTTTCGAAAAAATAAAAAGTAAATACATAGAAAGGCATGTGAGCTATTATTTGTTTCCAGGACCGCTTTGGGCTCTAAAAGGCTTATATTGAAGAAAATTGAAATAATCAAAAAGATCTGGTGTGTTGATATATGATTTTTAATCGAGAGTTAGAGCAAATTTACTAGTAACCATTGGTCAATTTTGTTCTAATGTTTCGAGTACAAGCAACGAGGGTTATATTATATTGGTATATAAAATTTCAGCTTCAAACGTTTTTTGTTTTTGGGAAATCTTATTTAAACACAGACACACACAGATATTTTATGAGACCCATTTTTTTAGACAAGGAGGACTTCAAAACAGGTATTTCCGTTAAAATGTCGATATCGATTTTTTTGCGATCCTAGTATATTCTCAATATATATTGCGAAAAATATTACTTATATTATATTGGCAACCAATTAATTTAAGTAAGGACGAGCCTAAATGTCCTCAGATCACTCTTGAAAAAAAAAATTCATTTGCAATCAGAAGCAGATAAGAGACAGATAAGACTCTTTCAATGTCAGAAGTTAGATAAAAAATGAATTAGAAAAGAAGAGATTAAATTAAGATCCTAAATACTAATAAAATATAGCCTACATTATTTTAATTTTTTATTAATTAATCCTATTCAATTAAACTTTTAAATTCATGTATTATTCGCTAAATAGGTCAATTTAAAAAGAAAAGATATTTAATTTATAAAAATATTTATATTTTTATATATTTTATAGATATTGTAAGGCAGTCTGGTAGATCTTATATGAGGATGAATAAAAAAAATGAAGATAGTATTCAGGTCAAAATTTATTCGGACGAATCCTACTACAGAACGTCGACATTTCGGAGTTCAAAAGACACCTTCATTAGGACAATGCGACTTTAATAAATCAAATTTCCCTTCATGTAACCTAGGAACATCTTATTTACTAGAAGAGGGAAGGGTGGGGCTAATCAATGCTCAATGGACTTAAGGAAACGAAAAGATACTATTTATAAGAGCAGGTTTAAATAGGAAAATACACACTTTGATTCGCTAATTTGATTTTAAATAATAAGTCCAAATTACAACATTAAAGTCTCTAGAATCTCAAAATCCATACAAAACTTAAATAAAAGCCAAGAGATCAAACGGAATGGGCTCATAAAATTATCTCCAAGAAACCTAGTAGATAAGTTTGATTAATATTTAAATTTCAGGAATGAGAGGAACAAGAAAATTTTGGATGATTTGAAAAAGGGTAGGACGAAGGAATAATTATATTCCTATTTACCTCTGCATTTATAGTATAGGCGGATTTTGAATCATTCATGAATAGCCAGTACACTACTAGAAATTACTAGTAAAAACATTAATTTTTAATGAGCCATTTATGAAACAAGAAGATTGTCTTAATCTCATTTTAATGAACACACTTATTATTAATGAATTTAAAAAATAAAGAATGTTCTGTTACTTAAATATTATTATATTGGACTTAAATAAATAAATATAATTAGAATTAATCCTACTTGCCAAAGCAATAAGATTTAGGCGGGAAATAATAGAGAGAGGCAGCCTGGACGATGTCAACAGGAGATTTGCTCAAAACTCACTGAGGACCCAGGAATCTCGAGGTGTTTATCTGAATGGGTCTCGTGCATGTTCCAGCTTGTCCCGGATGGTCAAAGAGAATAAGAAATAGAGAAATTGAATTTAATATTGACCAACGGGTACTAGTACTTTATTGATGGACTTTTTTTTTTAGTTTTTTTTTTTTTGATATTATCAAAATTAGCTCTAACTTTTTGATGAAAATTCATCAAATAATTATTTTTTAGAAGGGCTTTAAATTGTATTACCCCTTTTCCCTCAAAAATTCTGTGGTCCAGTTTACTGATGTACTTTTTTAGTTATTTTCGAACTTCTCAAATTCGCTCTAACGATTTTGATTAAATTAGATATATATAATAAATTAACTAATCTTTAAGTTGTATTAAACATTTTACACCTCAGAATGGTGTAGGACTGCATTTTAAAAGATTACCTCCACTTTGGCATGATGAGCCACTTACTTACTCGCTTGCGCACGCTGTCTTTTTCTTATTTCTTCTTTTAAAAGATAAAATAATATTCTCTTCAATTCGCTATATTAAAAATCTTCCAAATTATTTAAATTTTCTTTCCATTTAAACCAGTGTTTCCCAACCTTTTTTGTGCCATGCCCCATCTAAGCCTTTCTAAAATTCTTATGCCCCCCCCCCTATGTAACATATACATAATTTTTAATATTAAAAAATTGAATTGTTCACTTAAGAAACTTAAATGATA
>JAAAKE020093066.1:10200-20228 GCA_010014785.2 Anisolabis maritima | reverse complement strand
TGTCTGAGTATTTTTCGTAAATTGTAACCTGATAAATAATCACAGTGCGTCTTATAGGCCGGGAAATACTGTAATTTTTTTTTGATTAACCACTTTAATAAATTTGGGCTCACAAAAGAAAATGTATCCTTTGTCATCGCAATACTTTCCTTATAGATACACTTTATATTAATAATTTCATATATAGAGAGTAAAAATGAAATTAAATATTTGCCCTTATTTTTCTCTTCGTTTTGTTTTCATAAGGTTTTAACATTTATTTTGTTGGCAAAGCCTCTTTTTCCTAGTGTCGGTTTAATCGCACTTGGCTCAGAAACTGGGTGGTTTTAGACAAATAAAGAAGGGATCTTTTGTTTACATAAATATGAATGATTTACATTCAGCTTACTATTACTTATTACAAAAATATTTATTTATTTTTAAAGTTTTTTGATTTTTCATTCTTTTGAATACCTAAATTAGGTTTCAGTATTAAAGTGTGCCTTTTCCATTATTATTAAATAAGTAGTTAGTTTGGATTTTTATCGATATATTATACCAATGTTGATATTTCAAAATCAATCACTATGTTGTCACATCATTAAAAAATATGCATGAATTTCAATTTTGAAAATGAATCTGAAAGATTTTGTAAGCGTATTTAAATAAGCATAGTGATTAGGCTTGTGTATAACTAGTAAAAAGAGACTCAGGTGTTTAGGTATTTCAATTAATAGATTGTAAATTTCATGTTGCTCTTGTGTGATCAAAGCGAGACGGTAAAGAACTGCCTCCAGGGTCACTCCTGCACGAAACGCTTTATTCCCATGATTACAATGTGAATGCAAACAAGTGAAACAACGAACTCTAATCTTCTCTCCACTCAAATAGGCAGAGAAGCTCTCATGTTAATTGTTCTCTACCTAATCGGATTTAATCACCGCTAACTTAATTGTACCATCATTTTACCAATGATAATCCTTTGCTAGGTGAAAAGTTTAATCCATATCCAAATGATTGAGAGCGAGTCTATTAAGAAACTCTCTTTATTAGTGCATCCTACTATATGTATCATTTTGGTTCTAATTTTATTTTTTCAATTTTAAAATATGGATATAAGAAAATATTGATATAAGCATTTTCTACCACAGTGTAGTCTTGTCAACTTAATCATTATTTCAAGTTCAGATAAGAAATTGATTTATAAGTTTGGGTGAGAAATGAATTTTCGACTCTAGGATTGATAGAGAGGACTACTACTCAGACGTATAAAGTTTTCTGGGCCTATATTCCTTTTGTAGTGTTAATTTTTTTTTTTTTTTTATTTTAAAGTATGAAGCTTTCCTTTTAATTGATTTAGAATTTTTTAATTAAGTTTATCAAGTAAAATATTTATATAATAAAGTGTTTGGAGAGGGTGTAAATAATATTTAATTTATTGTATATAAATCGATTCCATAAATGTAATATTTATATCAAAATTGAGTAGAGAAATGCTTTCTTTGGTTTTATCTTAATAGGTAAATTAGGAGGTATTACTAAAAATTATCAAGTGTAATAAAGTTTTAATATTTAAGAAAATTTATTTTTTTTTGGTTTCTATAAAGATTTTATAATTATCTATTAAAAATAAACAAAAGATAAAGTTTGTGTACTTTATTTTGAGGCATGAAAGTAAGATGAGTAAGTGAAAAGATTAAAAGGAAATATTTGGATGGACTGGTAAGTGAACGAATCTTAATTCCAGTGGATACTTAGTTGTATATTAAAGAATGAAGAACACGTATGTATTTATTTTTAATATATGATTCTTTGAAATATTATTCCAGTGCTTTTTATAAATATAATTTCTTTAGTTTTTTCAATCAATTAATAGTATAAAGTATAAATTCCTGGATGAAGATGAAAATATGATGAAATGGTCCCTCAATTGCCAATAACTTATTTGAAATATGGTCGGATAACGGATAGCGTATGTATACCCAATTTATCGTTAATGGCCATTAAATGCAACAAGACTAAGGAAAAATTAGAATAAGTTTTCTGGGTTGGAAGTTATACCCGTCGTGGATATATTTATATATCAATTATCAATTAGATTTATGTAAATATTTAAATATTTGTTTTCACCATTACATACCTTTTATAAAAAATTTATAAATTTTTTGAAATTGATTAATAAATGAAATATTGTAGTAATTTATATGTAATAATACCAATATGTTAAAGTTTAATTAAAAAAAAAGAAAATAATTTTTATTTTGTAAATCAAAGAGCAAAATTGAATGGGAATATGTGGTGGTGTAAGAGAAGGAGAGAGAGAACAGAGGGTAAGGGTGGACTAATAACGCATGCAGGGTGTCCGATGGAAATAAATGACTCTCGACTTGGGTCGGGGTGGGAATGTCCGATACTTGGTCTGTGGCTGCTAACTGGCTCGTTAGCTGCACAGGCTGTAGAGGCACCCCCGGTTCCGGAACGACATGCCAACCCACACCATCTGACATTCCTTCCACGCAGACACCTTCTTCACCCTCCTCTCTCTCTCACTTTTCCGACTCAATCAAGTTCCAACAGTTTGCTCAAATGCTGACCTCACTATTTCAATCTATTCGCATTCCCAGGACTTCGATTTGTGTCAATTTATTTCAAACTAAGTAAGTCATTTACGCTAATTATCCAATGAGTTATTTGAATGACCACTTGGGGATTTATAAGCCTTTTAACATTCTACTATTTCGCTTATATGTGAGTTGTTTAATGGGAAATTATTCTCTAAGAGGAGGAGAAAATGAATTGGTAGCCAAATGAAACAAGCTTATTTAAATTAAATATCTTTCCATTAAGAAACTTACTTTAGCCTTATATGAACGAATAATTTTGAATTTAGCCTCCCACACAGAAAAAATTTTTTAGATTTTGTTAAAGAATTTGGAGATTCATATGAATTTCTTTGTTAAAAATAAAATGTAACTATGTTTGGAATGCATTAAGAAAAATCACCAACGACTTTTTTATTTAATATTACTAAAAGTAAGTTGGTTTCATCCATTTCAACTAAGGGGTTAGAGAAATGTAAGCAAAAAAACAGAACCAACACACTTGCACACATATACAAACAAAGATATATATTTTAAGATAGAGTTTTTGTATTTTTAGAGTCCTAAAAATCTGAAGCTGAAGTTTTAAATTAGGAGAAAGGTTAAATTGTTGAGGAACACTAAATTTTCTTCTCTAATGATATTCATATTAAGCTTATAATGCTCCCTGTCCTGTAGAGCTAGAGATATGGCTTCTCGTACCAAAGGTCAGTGGTTCGTTTCCTTTCCTGAGCGACAAAAAATTTATTTAAATTATTATATATTGGCTACTAATTAATTTAAATAAATAATGACGGTGTGTAAAAGGCCTCAGATGCTGGAAGACTTAAAAAAAAGCGTTTAATGCAGAAACATAATAAAAAAATTAAAGTTTAATAATATACTGAATAATAAATACAGTAATGAAGAAAAATAGGTGAAAAATATTACGAGATTTTACTCGGAGTAAGGTAAAAATCGAATTGAGTGAAATGGTAGCCAACTTCAAAAATCAAAATATATCTCTTCAACTATTAACTTGCATGAAATAATACAAGTACAAAAATGTTCTATGCATCATTTTGAAAAACTTTTGTTTAAAAAAATATTTCATCCTTTCCTCTTAATTAGAAGTGTAAATGATACATAAAAATTTTCTGAGCAAAGTTACTTAAAAATATTTGTGTATGTTTCGATAAAGTTAAAGATTGAACAGATATTTTTATTTTTCGAGTTTGAACTTCAAATGAAGTACTTCTTTACCTCGGAATACTTTACTTAAAAACTAATGTTGTCATATGCCCTTGTTTATAAATAAAATTTCGTTTTAAGCCGTTAAGCCTTTGGACCTCAATCGTGTCTACAGACTCACATTCACTGGACGATATTTGGGAAGAACTTAATTCGAGGAGATCCGTTGAAAGTAAATTGAAATATTTTATCCTTAATACGAATTTTTCTAGAATTTTCCAATATTTTCAAAATTATTTAAAAAATAAAATCGTATAGGTTTATGAATATTAATTGATAAAAGAGAAAGTGAATAAAATGTTCACTAAATTTCTTCAATATTTTTCCACCCACTTGTCTTTTTGTGACTTCGCAATTCCATTCAGAACATCAAAACAATGAATACCTTGGAAAATTAATATTCATTAGAAACGATTTCAATTATTTTCAGTATGATTAAGGAATTTCTCCCTCTTTCTCTCTTTTCAATCATTCTTTAATAACATATTTATCATTTCTTTGTCTGCGACTTGTGTAACAATAAAATTTATTAAAAAAATAAAATTGTTAATTAATTAATTAAAAATCTGATGAGGAGGGCAAATTGGCTTGTAATTAATTTGTCAGTGAGTGCCAATTAAAGCTTTATCTTAAATATAAAACGAGAGCCAAGTTGCTCTTTGACCATCCCAAAGGATATTTTAAAGCTTTTTTGATGCTTTGCCCTTTTCACCTCTCTCTCTCTTGAGATGCAAAAAGGGGGAAAAAGGACACCCATAAAAGCGATTTATGGGTATTCTGTTTAGTTAGGAGAATATGACTATTAGAGAGGATAAAGGGAGAGCAAGACAAATCTATTCATTATTCCGTTATATGATGAGACCACAAGATCTTTCACAAGAAGTCGTTGAGGATATTATTAAAAAAATTTGTTGAAATCTTTTAATAATGCTTTTCCCAGGCAAAAAGATTCATAAGCACATCAAGAGGTAAATCGTCCTCAGCCAAAGTCATAAAAAAATTTAAAAAATAAAAAAAAAATTAAAATAAAAATTTAGAAATAAGATAAAATAAAATTCTAAATGACACTCTTCCCCTTCCAATAATAACACAGGCACAGAATATAGTTTTTGAATCCAGGGGCTAAAAAAACATTCAAAATATTCAAATTTAAAATTCCATAGCAAAGTATCACATTGTGAAGTAATTGAAAATAAGAATATTAGAATGGAAAATAAATAAAAATTATTATATAAGTATTAATAAATAGTATATTAGTATGCATCACTTGACCAAGTACTAATAAATATCTTTAAATTAACTTTCTAATTTTTTTAAGAATATATATTCTTTGTTGCTTAGTTATTTGAAAAAATCGTGTAAAAAGATTTTATTTGTTATTTTATAGAAAAGTCATTAATGTACAAAGTATGACAAAAAATCTCCAAAGCAATTGAAATTTTAAAGATTACAGCTTAAAAGACGAAATAAATTAAAATCTCCAAAACAGTGATATGGGAGTTGGTCGAGTAATGTATGTCGGTATATGTATTTAAAATGTTACAATTAAGTTAAGATTCCTACCAGATGATGCCTCGAAGTCTTCTGCGCGAATCCTCTTCATTCTTGGGAATTTGAGAGGTATCCTAAAAGATAGTCAAATATAAATATAATATAAAAATATATCAAAAAATCTGAAGTAAAAAATAAGAATAAAGAAAATTAAAATTTGATATAAAATAATCTTCTCGCAAAGAAATTTAATGAAAAATTTACCAAAATTTTAACATATCTACAAAAATATATTTTTTAAATTTTTATCAATTCGTATAACTTACCTGAAGTGGGGAATTAGCACTAAAAGACACAATCACAAACACTGAAACAATTTAAAAAAAAGAAAAATTAATTTACCATTGAGAAAAAAAAACAATTTATTAAAATTTTTTATTTTCTTACCTAAATACACTTCACTGCACTTAAAAACAGAAGACAAATGAACACTGAAACAAATTTAAAATCAAAAAAATGAATTATAGAAATCAAAAAAATCATTTAAAAAAAATCAAGAAATGCAATCATTCAATGGACTAGTCTAGTTTGTGTTAATCTATTGAAATTCTTCAAAATTCATTATTATTTTTCTGAGTCTGTCGAGAAAAAAATGCTATTCAAGAGCTCTACGAATTTATTTTTATTCAAGTAATTATGAAGAAATATATTAAATTAAGCGTATTTATGTGCAAATGTTCTTCTGATATCAAGTATTAATAAAATTAAAAAAATCATAATAAACTCCTTAATTTAAAAGTATTCTTTAATAATAAATTAAGTGAGCTCACCTTCAATTTGAAAATGGAGTCGCACATATGAGGCAATGAGGTCCTTTAACTTTCTCGATTGAAATCGAGAGTTCTCTGACAGAGACAAGAGACAACCAGTCAGGAAATAAAGAAAAACCAATTGAAAAAGTTTAGTCGAGAAGCTTTCAATTACTCCAGTTAGTTATCTAGTCTGAAAAATAATAAAATAAGAAAAATTATTCAAATGTTACGAATAATATCTAAAATAAAAAATAAATAGTAGGGGTTGGAAAGGGACGTAATAATTTCCCAAAGTTGTTAAAAGATTTTTCTTTTTACCAAAAATTTTGATAATACTAGATTGCCCTTACTTAAATTTCACAAATAAAAATTGAGGCTTATAAAAAAAATTAAAATAAAAACTGCAAATTAAATGAAATCATAAATGCTAAAAAAATAAAAAATCAATATGACTTCAGATACAATATGACATGATCTGCCGGAAGCGGCTGTGCAGCTAGTATAATTATAGAAGAAAAGAACTTTAGAAATATAATTAGGATGTCGTTATTGTTAAAATTTTCATGTATAAGGTACTAAACGGAACGAATTAAAAATTTATTCACAATAATTGTATAAACAAAAATATCTCTTTCACATATTTAGTTTTTCCCAAATATAAATTTTAATTGTAAAGAATTCGGTCTCGGTTTTTTTTTTTTTATCTTTTTTTGGTCTCCTCCACTTTGGCTATTTTTCGCATCTCAAATATTAAGAAATACAATAGAAGATTATAGTAGTATTATAAATAAATAAATAAATAGTCTATAAGAAGAAAGAGCTGTTCCTATCGGGTGAATTATTTGCTTTAGTTAAAGAGACTAGTCAGATACAACTGAAAAAAAAGAACCCAAAAACTCAAAAAGATATATTTTTCATCAACTTCTTTTTAAAGAAAAAAATTATTTAATAATATCTTCCTTTAAATATATATTATTTGTAGGACCAAATGGCACCATCTAATAAAAAATGGAATATAGTTTTTAATGATTGAAGAGGTTTTTTTTTTTTTTCCTCAAAAAAAATATATTAATAGTTTTATTTATGAAAATCAGTTGGTGATTTAACATTTAGATTTTTTCTTTTAAATACATATAAATCAGACTTTTAAGAAGATTTAGAGTATTTATTATTTTAAATATTTATAGAATATATTAGTTTTTGTTTAACTAAATAGTTATTTCAATACTAATGGCGACCCACTATTAACCAATAACAAACAAATAACAATCTAATAAAATTATTTATAAAGGACCAATTGCAGCTGAAGAGAGGTAGTTTTCCGCCCCCTTTCTCTTTCAAATATTACTTTAACCTCTCCAAGGAAAGGTGGAAATGACGCCATTTGCATCGGCTCATATCAAGACTCAGTAACGCTGTGGAGGGGAGGAGCCAAACTATATTATTAAAGCAAGTTTTAGAAAAAAAAAAAAAAAAAGGTTTTGGGTATCATTTGAAGGGAACAATTACACCTTATATAACCCTTCTAAACAAATGCCTATTGATCTTAATTAATAAAAAATAATTTAAAAAATCTCTATTGTTTGTAATATAAAAAAATAAACTAGTTAATTAGAACCTGTTAAACCTATTAAAAGTTACTCTTTTTGTTTGGTTTTTGATTTCACTCATTCCTTTTTGAACAGTTTTATTCTTTAATAAAATGGGGGTAAATAATTGAAGAATAATTAATTACCTTAATTATGATAAAGATTTTGAGAGAGAGAAGAGAGATTGGCGTTTAGTTGTGTCTCTTGAGGCGACGCTTGCCTTTCTCTCTTGCTATCAGGCTGCGACGGTCGCCGCACTGGTAGGAGTGATGAGGGGTCTGGCAGCCGGCCAGTGGTGGGGGAGGCGAGCGCCTCCAACAATGCTAGTCAACAATAAGAGATAAAATAAGAGTGGAGATTTTTTGCTAATAATAAAACATCTTTTTCTGCGTGTGGCCTTGAGTTGAAATAAAGAGAAAATATATACAGGCTTAAAAAAAAAGGGGATAACTTGTTTATTAATTAAATCAAAAATTTAATAATATTTAAATACAAATTATCTCTCTTATTCTATAATATTTAGTCGGTATTAAGTATTTTAAATTTTTCTAAAATATTCAATTAATCCATTTTTTTTGCCACAGACATTACATATAACTAATTCTCAACCAGGTGTGCCGCCTCTGAAGAGGAAATTCAAAAAATTCAAAGCAAAATAAATGCTACTAAATAAATGTTTTTTAAATGGGCATTGCAACTCCCAAAGATAAAAAAATATCACAATAAAACATACAAATAAATAAATAGCGGGTTTTTCGTTTACTGGAGGCGCTTTCATTTTGGAAGAAACACACCCATCAAATTTAGCCTTCCTCTAACCCCTTTATGGATCCCTGTGAAATTACTTTCTTTATTTCATATTTTCTAACTCCTCCTTATGTATATTTATTTCTAGCTAACTAACTAATGATGGGATTTTAATGAGGTGAATTAAAAGGCTTATTTAATATATCGGGGAGCATTGGACTAATTTTTTTTTATGGGTCTGGAATTTTTCAGAGAAAGTGCTCTGCGGCTAATTTAATTTATTATAATAATATAATTTATTTAGAATAGAGGCCGGCAATCTGTGTACTGGCTAACTAAAAACACCTGGAGTCACTCTCTAGCAGTGAGGAAACAGGGCGTAAGATTCTGAGACAAGCAAAAAGGACGGTCTAGGCAGGGCTTTCTTAGTAAATAATTAAAATTTCAATTAACTCAATTATTAAGTATCTGGGAGGAAGTATGTTGTGTTTGATTAACCCATATAATAAGTTTTGCGATTTTACTAAAATGGGGGGGGGGGGGCTCCATTTTACTTGTAGGCCTGGAGGAGTATTAGTGTGTGAGGAAATAATTTATTTCCATAAGATGGATTTGAACTAAGGGTTAGAAAGTTGAGTGCTTTAATCCTCTCATTTAATTAGTTTCTCTTATTAATATCATTTATTATTGATATTAAAAATACTTTTATTATTAATCTCTAATGCAAATAGAGTAGATCAAACAAATATCACTCAAAGTGATGGTCATATAAACTGATACAGTTATTATTTTTATTAAATGAAGCTCAACTTCTTAGATAAAAATTCGAACAAATAGCGAAGTGTTTGTTCGGAGGCTATCCAAACACATCTCGAACGTCATGTTAGCCTTGCTCATTTCATCCTGTCTCTGGACCACTCTTCCCAGTCCCCTTATTTATACACGATAGACGTCTTACCACCAACTTTTCCAATATGTTTTTTTTCTTTTTTTGAATTTCAAATTGGCCTATATTTTTTATTTTTTGTCTAAAATCAATGGCAGCCAGCCTTTTTTCATAAGGGAAGCCATATTTTAATGTTAAAATATTTTAGAATATATTGGAATATAATATCAATAATAAAATATTTAAGAATTTTTTATTGAAAAAGATATTAATTTTACATTTAAAAAAATCTGTTTATTATTTCTAGTGGAAAAAGAATTATCTACTGTGGTGACATCGAGAATGATCAGTTAAAAAGTAGCTATTCAAAATTTTGGTTTTTAAGAGACCAAGATTAAAGTAGCTCTCCTATTTTCGTCACGTAGTCAAAGTGAACCAAATCCTTATGAGTCAAATTTTTCTTGGGCACTGTGATCGAACCCGGATTAGATATTGTACTACTCCAATTTGCCGTAATTCATTTTAAATAATGGTTCCAAAATACTTTCGGTTACCAACTTATTATCTATTACTGTCCTGGCGTTTTTATGATAAAAATTATTATAATAAAAATTAAATTTTTATATTTTAGTAAAATAGATTTTGATTTTTAAAGGGTAAAAATCATCCGCACAGTAAGTTTATCTATGGCTTA
>JAAAKE020093055.1:3627-16608 GCA_010014785.2 Anisolabis maritima | reverse complement strand
TTGAGTCATTCTAACAATATTGATTAAATTGGCTGTACATATAATAAATAGAATGATCTTTAGAATGTATAATCATTTTCAACATTAAAATAGCGTAAATAGCTCTCAATTTAGAATTTTAAAAATCCCATAGAAAAGATAGGACAACTCGTTGCCAAGGTAAAAACATCCAAAAATTTTTAATTCCTATTTTTGTTAATAAACGAAATTTAACTGCCAATATAATTAATTTAATTTAATTTTTTTTTTATAATATTGATAATTTATTAATACACATCAACAAAAAATCACTAAGAAATGAAAGGTAATATCAAATTGTGAACCAGCTACCTAGGGGTCTCGACGCAAAAATTTTGTGAGAGCACTTCACATAATTTTCCTTACCTTAAGTAGGATGTGCGCCACACCAAAGAGACAAAATAACAGCAGGAGCAAGTTAAATGGTTTCATCTAAATTACTTGCGCCCTTCCTCCATTTGATAAGATTAGAATCTACAAGGGCACTGTTTTTGTGATCACCGAAAGAATTGTTAAAAGTTTTCTTATGATAATTAAATGTTAGAGATATTATAATGTAATATATATATATATAGATCATATTTATACAAATTACAAAAATATTGATATGAATAAATATTAGGAAAGCGAGAATCACTTTTCGATTGAAATTGTGATTAGAAATAATAAATAAAAATATGAACATTGGCCAATTGTTGTGCAGGAGTTCAGAAATCATTTTTTAATAATTGATAATTATTATGACCAATAAAATATTATTTAAGTTAAATAGTTTCTGATACTTATTCATTTAAATCAGATATTAATATAAATAAAATAATTAATATATGCATGCATTGATAAGTCATCGATTATTTAACTTTTTGTGAGTATACTTTTGTTGGTGGATTAAGTGACCATAGGGTCCCCGGGTCTCCAGTGAGTAGAGTAGGTGCATCCATTCATGTCGAATGTCTGGTAGTTTGGTGAAAAGGAAGCCCAGGATAGGCTCTAGATCCACCAGAAAAAATATAGACACAAAACGATAAATAATTTTAATTTTTTTGCATTGAATTTACAAAAATATTCAATAATAAAAACAATTAACTTTTTGTTCTGTTTTTTAAATTTATTAAATAGTTAATTTTTCATTTTCATCTTTAATAAGATCTATGAAATATTTACAAAGTTAAAGAAAATATCTGAAATTTATAAGATATTTTTCTCTTAAAGTATTTATATAATTTAAATAAATTTTATCGCTCAGGACGAGAAATGAACCAGTGAACCTTAGGAA
Source organism: Anisolabis maritima (assembly GCA_010014785.2). Taxonomy (NCBI): domain Eukaryota; kingdom Metazoa; phylum Arthropoda; class Insecta; order Dermaptera; family Anisolabididae; genus Anisolabis; species Anisolabis maritima. The sequence continues at coordinate 15,314 of JAAAKE020093055.1, read as the reverse complement.
CTCTGCTACAAAGGGTCCACTTGAAACTTGAAAATCCATAATACAATAATTATGTATGTTATATTAGTAAAAAGTATAACTAGTTTGTAAATACCTAATTAAAATCCTTCTTCCAAACTTGTATCACTAACAATGGTTTGGGGAAAAAATTTTTATATCCTACTATTTTTAATAGATATAAATGAAAAATCATACAATTTAATAATTAAGTTAAAAAGAGTTAAATGGTGACTTTTTTTATGAGCTCTAATATCAAAATAATATGTTAAGATTATTTTTACATGTATATGTACAAAAAAATACATTGGATAGTTATTAGGATATCTTGTTTTTTATGCAGAGATTACTGGTTCTAATTTCTTATTATTAAGAATGAATAAAAATTATTAAAAATCTCTCTTGTATATAAACTATGAAAATAAAAGATATTTAGTAGTAAAATTAGAAAAGATTAAATAAATTTACTTTTAATTTCAAAAAGCAAAAATAATTTCTAAAAATAGTTGCCAATAAATGTTTTTATCAAATATTCAGATTTGTTCGAAAAAGTTCTTGGGTATTTAAATTTGCTTGAAATATCTCTTGTGTAGTTATATTTGCTTGAAGTATATTTTGTGTATTTATATTTCCTTCAAGTATTCCTGGTGTATTAATATTTACTTCAAGTATTTCTGAGGCATTTATATTTTCTCCAAGTATTTGTGGTGGGTTTAAATTTGATCCAAGTATTTGTGGGGTATTTAAATTTACTTGAAGTAATTCTGGGGTATTAATATTTACTTGAAGAATTTCGGGAATCAACTCATGGGTTTTAATATGTCTTAAAAAATGTTCTTTCCGAGAAAACATTTTAGTGCAATAACTACATTTGTGAGGTTTCTCTGTGGCGTGAGATACCTGATGCCTTTTATAATGAAAAGACTTTGAGAACGACATAGGACACATATTGCATTGATAAGGTTTCTCTCCAGTGTGTGTTCGGAGATGTATTCTGTAATAAGATAAATCAGCAAAAGTTTTATGGCAAAATTGACACTCATAGGGTTTCTCACCAGTATGAGTTCGGATATGAGTTTTATGATTATAAGAATTATTAAACATTTTATGGCAATATTCACATTCGTACGTTTTTTCACCACTATGTATTCTAAGATGTCTTTTTAAATGATATGCATTTGAAAACATTTTATGGCATATATCACATTTAAAGGGTTTTTCACCGCTATGGGTTCGAACATGTCTATTAAGGTGATATGAATCAATAAATATTTTTTCACAAACTTCACACTTGAATGGTCTTTCTTCTTTATGTATTCTGAGATGAAGAGTATGATCTAATTTGTATAAAAATTTTTCCTCGCAGATGTCACATTTATATGGTTTTTCTCCTGGATGGGATCGCATATGTCTCATGTAATCAGCTGACTGGGTAAATGTTTTTTGACAAAGTTCGCATTTAAAGGGTTTCTCCCCTGTATGGATTCGAACGTGTCTTTTCAAATGGGATGAGTCAGAAAAGAGTTTGAAACAAATTTCACATTGATAAGGTTTCTCCCCGCTATGAGTTCTGAGATGCCTTTTGTGATGATATGATTTAGTGAAAGTTTTATCACAATAATCACATCTATAGAATTTATCTATAGTGTGAGTTTGCAAATGGCTTGTATGAGCATAAAGATTTGTTGATTTGTGTTTACAAATATGGCACTCGTATAAATTGATATCAAAGTGTATTAAAAGATGAGATGCTAGTTCATGGGAAAACTCAAATTCTTGATTACACAATCTACAGATTAATTCTCTTTTTGGTTTCTTTTTTTCCAATGTCATTCCTAAAAATAAAGATAAATTTCTTTTTATATATTGTCATCAAATAGAAGATATAACTAAAAAATTACCTTTTGCTATACTGAGGTTAAGTTGATATTGATTCAATGATTGTACATTTATTTTTATACACTTTCTATGATGTTTTTCCAAAAAATAAACATTAATAAAACTAGTCTTACAAAAGACACAAGGAAAAACAGGACCTAAAAAATATTAAATTATACATATATTAGGAATAAAGAACAGTATGGGGGAAAAGCTAAGTCCCATTATTAATATGTGACAATGCTTTTTTTTAATTAGTGAGGAAACCTTTTTATACTATCTATATTATTTTATACACTTGAGAATTCAGCATATAGAAATAGTCTAAATGAGATTTTTTTATATTCCTTATATTAATATTTATAAGCCCAAATTCTCAAGTCATTAAATCAAAAAAAATTGGGACGATCTGAGTGATTTCTATCTTTTTTAATAAAATGAAAAATAAAGGGAAATCAACCCACCCTTCTCCGCTTTGTTATTATAATTTAATTTCTCTCTTATAAATATATTTGAAGTCATCAAAAATTTTGTAACGAGCGATTAGTTGCGGATCACAACAGACGATTTTTTAAAATATAATTAAATTTAATAATTGAATAAAAATATAAATATTTAGTATATAATATTTGTTTTGTATCTTTTACAATTAGAAAAGAAAAAGTTTTTATTTTGTTTCATCAAAGAAAAAGTCAGTTTGACATAAAATGTCAAAAATGAATTAAGAAAAAAAAACAAAAAACAAGCAAAATATAAATAGAATTATTTCAATGAATCCGTTTGAGGAAATAATTAAACAGCTTTATATAATTGAAAGTGATAGAAAAAATTAATAAAAAATTATCGACAAGTAATCAATCATTTGAGATATTAAATGTCAAGAGAATAAAATATGATTAAGAAATATGTATTGGTGTTAATTTAAAAGGAATGAAATCATTATGGGAAAGATAATAATTTTATTGATAAATTATTATAATAAAAATTTTAACTAGATATAAAAAATAAATAAAAATAACAATAATGATGTACCTCTGTGGATTGGATATTTCATTTGAGTTGTAGTGCCTTGTGAAGATATTTCTTCTGGTTTAAAAAGAGACATTGTTGGCTATTTTATTATAAATATAGTGAACAATAAAAAATGAACTCTAATTGGATGTTTTAACAAGAAAGAACAAAGGAGACATACGACCAAAGAAGGAGCTTGGCTTGGTGCCGGAAGGGAACGGAGTGCATGCCGGGAGCAGCAAGGGGCCAAGATGGCGCCGGAATCAGAGCAGAGGGTGGGCTCCGTGATCGGCTCCCTTCGGTCAAAATCGGCAAACTACGTCAACACAAGCCATAACATTCAGAGCCAAAATTAAAATAACTTGTAATTTGACCCTGGGCAATTTTTTTTTTTTGCAAAAATATCTCCAAGTTGAAACAATATTTATAAAAATAACTTCAACTAGAATAATAAAAAGAGCAAGTGAGAGCTTTTAAAAAGGGGCATTGTTAAGTTTAAATATGTATTGAAAATTATGGTGGTAACCATAGCCTTGAACTAAGGGAGAGTACAGAAAAAGATGTGGCATCACATAACATTCTCTTAACTAAAAATTAAACAGCCAGGACCTAATCGAATTATAATTAAATGAAAAAAAAAACCCTAGTGGAATAAACCGGTTGGCTGCTGCGGCGTTTCGGTCCTTTTTTATATGAAGAAAAAGCTATTTTACCGGAACTTCTGCCATTTAAAATTTTTCTCTATAGTTGATGAGGATTCAGCGTGTAGAAAGTCTTGAGAGAGGCGGGAGAACCAAAGCTATTTTTGATTATGCGGGCCTAATGAATTAAGAAAAATTTTAGTTTAATAAATTTCAAAATGAAATTGTTTCTGGCAAGAAAAAATGTGCCAAGCAAATTAAAGAACCATTGAGTGCTAAACTTTAGAAATACCATTCTTTGAAGGAGATATATTTAAATTCCAAGAAATATTTTATTTTATTTTATTTTAAAGAACAACAAAATTCTTAAATATAAATTAAACAAAATAATATATACTTATACTAGAGATATAAATAAAATTAAAATAAAACTTAAGTAAAGAAATTAAATACATAGGAGAAGAACTTAAGAGTATAAGAATAACAAAATTAATTGGCTATTTGGACAATGAACATGATACATAAATATATATATATTAAATACAGACAAGATATAATTATATATGTGAATGACTAAGAAAAGAGTTTTGATATTTTTTTTATCTTTTATAAGAATTTGGATCCAAGCAGATCTCGATATATTTTTTTCTCCAAAATTGGTAATTTTGAAAGAATATGGAGGTAAAATAATTTTTATCTTAATTCAAATAAAAAGCAATTGGTAAATTTTTATATTTTTTTTATAAAAGAAAGAAAGAAATTAAACTGTTCCGGAATGATAGTTAGTTAAATCTTGCTAAATGTTTTAATTTAAAAACTCGAAATATTAATTGTTAAGTGTGAACGGTGGGATGGCAATATTATTAATATTAGGTTTTATTTCCTTCGCAATTTCAATCGTATCAAAAAGAATTTCCAATTTGACCCTTTTTATTAAAGGCTCCATAACCAAAATCTTTTCAATAACTAACTTGAAACCAAAGACAAGAAAAAGTGGCTTCGTTTAATGTACAAATTAATTTATGAAAATAAATTCCTTTTAATATTTTTTTTTAGAGATTTCTGTAAATAAAATAAAATTTTTAGGTCAATGGATACCGATGTGAATGCGACTACTAAAAATGTCTCTATAAATGCACCCATAAACAAAATTAGATATATTTGTGAGAGTTTTTCAGATCTTTTAAAAACTATGCCGAAATATTTTATTTTTTGAATTATTAGATCACATTCATTAAATTATTCAAAGATATTAACAGAGAAACAATCGACAAGATTAGCCAGAATAATTGCCTGTAATTTTTCTTTTTGTTGGAAGCTTTAACGGAATGGAAGAAAGTCAAATTTCAATTAAATATTTAAGAAATAATGTGGAAGCTCTTTTGTTGGGTAATAATTTCGTTCTATTTAATTCCTTTCTTTCTTTAGGTTTTAGATAAATTATTTTCAGAAAGAACGAAAAAATATTCCAGATTTTTATGATGGTGATAAAAAAATAATATGATACGATCTAATTAATTTGAAGAAACGAAAACCAAACATGAAATTCTCTTTTAGAATTTTAGTGTATCATTTTTTGTTTAATATACATAGCTATTTAAAGTTTAACAAAAATAGACATCAGTCGTTGAATTGAATTGAAAATTATTTCTAAAACTAATTTTTAAATCAAGTCTTTTCCCCAAATGTGATACTTTTAGGTTTGGTCGATGAGGAAGTACCATTGGATGTTCCGTGATGTTTAAGAATTCCATTTGGACGTGAAGCTCCTGGAAAGTAGAAATTATAAAAATAACTGGATGCAAACGGAAAAATGAAACAAAAATTATAAAATAAAAGAAAAGATCGATCAATAAAATCAAACAAAAATATTTTTAATGTAGACAAAAAAATGTACAAAAAAAAGGACTATATAAGACCGTTATAAAGGAAGGTAACGCTCTCTTATCCTTTTTGGAGGTTAAATAATTAACTTGGAAATAGTCCTGTCCCCGGAGATAATGGTCTTACTTCAAGTACCAAAGATCAGTGATTTGCTTCATGTTCTGAGCGGCAAAAATTTATTTATATTATATTGACCACCAATTAATATAAATAAATAAGGACGGAGGCCTAGACTTAAAAAAAAAACATGGAAATAAAATTGCCGCCTCTTTAACCTCTCCAAAGTGTGGCGAAATCACTGACAACCCTGGGAAGTATTTATTTGAAGTTCCTTGTTTTGTATATAAAATATTAAACAGAAGAAGCCAAGAAAAAACTTGGAAGATTTATTTTTTTTCAGGTTTGAATTTATAATGAAGAATCACTTCAGCTGAGCTGCTTATTGCCAAAACACCTATTATTACATTTTCTAGCCCCTGACCATTGTAACAGAGGTAGAGGTCTCGTTTCACGTCCCAAGGTTCAGTGGTTCGCTTCCCGTCTTAAGCGATAAAATTTATTTATAATAGGTAACAAATAATTTAAATAAATATGGACTGAGCCAGATGCCAAAAAAGACTTAAAAAATAAATACGTACTTTCTATTAACTAACGACATCGATTTTTTGCTATATTACATATATAGCAAAAAATTGATGTCGAGATTTCACGTTTGGAGAATAAAAAATACAAAATACCTCCAAAACGATACTTAAATTTTATATCCCATGTCTTGAGGATTTTCAATAAAATCGTCCATATAATACTAGTATTTTACTGAAGTACTTTTTTAGTTTTTTAAATTTTTTCAAAATTGGTTCTAACTATTTTGATTAAAATTCATATATCAAATAGTCTTTAGATGATCTTTAAAATGCATTAATCCCCCCCCCCCCACTTTTACTCTTTTGTTTTGTTTTGTGATTTTCTCTTTAACATTGCTCTAACTCTCTCTGATTAAATAGGAAAATTAGTGTTATCAATATTTTTCTCGGTGCTAATGAGAAAAATTGTGACGAAAAAAATCTGATGGAATGTGCTCTTAGTCACAGCAGATTTTTTATTATGAAAATAAGTAATATTTAATATTAACTTTATAATTATTTTTTATTTTGACGTGGCGACAAGGTGGCTATTGATTTCTATTGATTGATATAGACAAGAGAGGCTCATCCTTTTAGAGATATTCAAATTATAATTTTCTTAGAGAGACCCTATAGCTCGTTGGAATAAATAAAAAATATGGAATGTTGAAGAAGAGAAATTAGAATTATTAGTAATGTTAATTTTTAATTTATATGGTATCTAACCTTTATTGTTGACGGAAAGGAGCACAGAGGAGGAGGAGGATGAGTTTGCCGAGGAACCAAGATTGGCCTTGGCCTGGATCTTCTCCGCCAATTGTTTCACTTCTTGGAGATCCATGCGTGGGGCAGGTGCGGCTAAACAGACCCCTGGAGATCGTGGGGCCGGCCCCTTATTTGTCAAGGGGGGCACTGCAGAAATTACAGAATCCTACAAAAAACACCTCCTAAGATTAGAGTTATTTAAAATGAATCTAGAGATCTCTTTGTTATAATATTATTGGAGAATAGTTAAACCTTATTTCTCTTATGATCCAACTTATGGAGGGCTTGATTATATTATCAGGGTTGTTTTTAAACTTAAACTAGGTTTTAGGGGAGAGTGAAGAATTTTAAAAAAAATAGAAACATTTAATATAATTTAGTGTGGTTAATCTTGATTAAATCACCCAGCGCCAGGTGAATGTAATCTCATAAAGTGTGGATTCTAAATTTGTTAAAGAAGGGAAGAGTTGGGAAAATTTTATATTCATAAAGACCCTCAATTTGAAAATTGTGAATTATTTAAATAAATAATAGTTGCATTCCTTCTACTTTCTCTTTCACAATAGTCTTGAAGCATCGAGCCGTTTCCCCTCGAGTACAAGCAAATCATCTGAGGCTTCTCGCCAAATTGAGGTTATGTTATTGGTTTTTATTTATTTGCTGCACTACATTTATGGAAGCATGTGAAATAATGAAAATAATGAAACTTCCGTTATCATTATTATTAAGATATAAAAATCTTGACACCAATATCCGAAAATGAAATTTTTATATTTTATATTGTCAGCTTCTGTGTGGGTCAATTGCGCAGCTAAATGGGAGATTAAATGGGTTCCATCTGATCTGAGACCTCAAGTCACAACCCCTATGGTTTTAAATCCATGAAATGAAGGGAATCAATATACGTAAATACAAATTATGAACCTTGGTTTCTATTTTAGCTTTGAGATTGGCTCTTGATAGTGTTGAAGCTAATTCAGACTGTAAGCCCCCGTTTGTGGCAGAAAAGCCATTTGATTTTCCGTTGGAAGAATTTGATCCATTAGGAAGAAAGTCGAAACGCGCCGGAGAGCGACGACCTCCTCCTGATGAAGGATAAGCGCCGATTGTGACAGCAACGCCTGGCTTCTTTGACACCCTGCAAGAATGATAAATATTATAAAGAGCATTCGTAGTCAGAGTAATAGATTCAATCATTGGAACCCTCTAAGGGGCTTACCCGACATACGCCTCTTGTGACTTATGATGCCCATTTGAAACAAATTCGTTGTTTTCAGTACTCTGATCGTTTTTATTTGAAATATTAACATTAGATCTTGGAGAATGGAAATAAGTACTCGGTGGCCGAGGTTCCGGAGATGTCGGGTTTTTTAACTTGAATGATTCAAGTGATCTCATTTCCACAGCATCTCCGGAGCCTGAAGACGAATTAGATTTGGATTCAATAATCACCGTTTTCGGTTTGAGCGGGGAGACCATTTCCGAAGAATAACCGTTTAGACGGGAAACACCTACAATGTATATTTTAAGTATAAGTTGTTAACACTTATTTACATGACTAATTTTATTACTAACGAAAAAAAATTTGCAAAAAAAAAATATTAATTAAAATGTAAATGAAAAATTTCATTTTACCAATTAATTCAAAATAGAATAGATGTTAAAATTTATTTAAGAGAGGTGAAATGTAATGATTTTAGTATTTAAAGATTTACCATTGAATGGAGGTTTGCCAGGAGCTGAACAATTCAGAGAACTCGTGTTGCGTAGAGTGCTGGCCGTCGAAGCACTTCCAATCTCTTTTGACTGTACTTCCACCGGCTTACCTCCAAAAATTAAAGTCTATAAATAAAAAAAAAATAAATTTAATTATATAGAGAAAGTAGAAAATAATTCTGGGAGTGGGACCCAACCTAATATTGTATTTCTCTTCATCGCAACAAAAAGTATTCTTTTCCTGATCATCAAATAAATTTTCCGTAAATTTGCTACTCCCTCATCATGACTTACTTTTGGCATGAGAAGGGGAAGGACCCCTCCCCCTGGGATAACTACAAATCTTTTTTATTATGGAATAAAATTGTTATTGTAGTTTTAACTACTATTTTTGAATCAATAGATTTATTAAAAATAACTAATTTTTCTCTTTGAATACTGTAATATAAGTAGCATGCACAGGCATTTCCTGAAAGAAAGACTGCTTGAATGGTCTACAAATTTATTGACTCACACCAATGTCTGCCTAAAAGGATCAAAGGAGAAATACAAATTTTAAGAACAGATCATATGGATGGTCTTGCTAAGAGGAGCATGCGGCATATTTATACAATTAATTAATTTTAATTTTTATACATTTCAGAAAAGTAATGGAAATAAATAATTTTTTAGTAAATAGAGAGCAAACAGCGAACGAAGCCACGAAAAAAAGAAAGTTGCCTTCAAAATATAGAGGTTTGGGGAAATTTAGAAATTATTATAAAATAGTTTAAATAAAAGTAATTATCAGATACTAAATAGATTTTTACGATAATATATACTATTATGACTATGGGTCGCAGAAATTAGATGGTGTTTGGAAGGAAAGCCCACAAAAAAAGTCATTTAAATATTAATTTTTCAGAAAATATAAATTAACAAAAATTAAAATTAAATAAATATGATATGATATGTAATTACATAATATTATCAAAGTAATATTCTTAGCTAATTGTGAAATAAATTTATTATGTTCAGAAGATAGAAAAATTTTATTATTGACACAGATAAGCCAATTTTAGCAAATATTTAAAATTTTGGCTGGCGATGGAACAAAAAATTCAGAGATATTTGAGATTTAAAATCTTCTTCCCATAATTCGGCTATAGAAAATTTGCAACCGAGAGAAGGCATGCCAACCCAGTGCAAAACCTGATTGCCACTCTCCAACAAACTCCCAATTGGGAGCTTTTATCAATTTTTAGATTAAACTGATATAATTTAATTTATGTCTGAATCACTGAATTTTTTTCTTCAATCGACAAAATAAAAAAGACTAAAACAAAAAATATTCCTTGTAAAGGTGTCTATCTACCTTTGAAGAGGATGGTGTATTCATCATGACGTAACTTGTTCCTTTCTTATTATTATTATCTTCAGGTGTACATTGGAGATTTACTATTGTCTTTCCGGAAACGTTTTTCGAACAAGAGCCATTTGTTTTCTAAAAAAATAAAATATTTTATTAAGTTTAAAACCAATTTTATTAATAAATGAAAAAACATTTACTGGATAAGCCAGGGAATTTCTTCCAGAATTTGGTGGAGTTGAGTCATAATCTGGAGTAGGACAATCCGGGACATCGTTTTCAGAATTGCGGATTTCGAGTTTTTTTATTCCGTGATTAATCTGCAACGGGAAAATATATTATTATATTATTCATATCCTTTGACCTTTACGATAAATTGAAAATATCCGTATCCATATTTATTTAAACTATTATAATTGATACCAATTATTTTAAATAAATTTTCTCGCTCATAAAAGCGAAACCTCATGAACAAATACCATTGTCTCTGCTCCAAAAATTGGGACACATTTTTCTATCAATTATTTTTAAATTTTCATGTATCTTTCAATTAAAATTATTACATATTCATTGAAATTTATTTTTAGTTTTCCTTGTGATTACAAAAAGCAAAACCGATTGTATACCAGAGACAGCCTAAATAAAGTTTGGACAACATTTTAACCCGCTTGGGAAAGGGCAAAATCCAGGTGTGCGCCACTATGTCCCTGTATACCCTCATATATACTATGAAGTTAATTCGTGGCTTGAATAAGTTTGTAATCCAAAGTGAAATTTCTTATAGGCCTCTATCAATGGCGCAACAATCTACTAGGTAGCCCCCCCCCCCCCGCGTTTCTCCAAAATTGGGAGGACCATAAAGCAACACAAACCCTGATAAACAGCAGGTCTTCTTAGACAGTAAAAATCCTAAAAGTTTTTCGATTAGTCCATTATTCATTTTAATAGAAATAAAAATAAACATTATATTGTAGAATGCTGAACTTAAATCTCCAATTATTTTGGATTGGATAGCCCTATGTCTTATTAAATTCTCATATGCTTGTATTTTTTTGGTCCAGAAGGCAGTGGACACTCACTAAAGGAGGTGTAGAAGTGGCTGCTGCGAATTCGGCTGAACTCCTTCTAAAGGCTTGATCTTCGTGGTCCATCGTCTCCCGATCCTGTAATTAGAATCACGCATCTCATGTTAACTTTCTCCTCAAATGACATTTCTTGTAAAAAATTTATAGACTATGTGAAAATTTCGCCATTCCCACAGAAAGATTTTATGATTGGTAATTAGGAATAATACATTATTCAAAAATCGGTCATAGTTGTATAAAATTTATCATAATAATAAGATTGAGGTCCCAGATCCTCAATCAGAAAGTAAACTTCGTTTAAACTCTCCTCTTGAAATATTAATGGGTTAAAGTTTGGGTTTAAATTCTCACTGAGGATTCAATATTTTAAACCATTATTTTCACACAAGTTAAAGAAATCTCCGTTTAAACTCTGAGCAAGAAATCAATTCTAAAAATTTTGCTTTAATCTTTGATATTACTACCATCGCACTGGCCAGGAGTACAAACTCACCTCTCAAAAATTATAAAGCAAAATATTTGGCACAATGTTGATCATCTTTTTGAAGGATAAGTTCTCGGTTTTTATAAACAATGGAGGAAGGAGCCGGCAGCTAGGTGAGAAGCCTGGATATTAAAACTCTCGTTTCGGCTTTAATTTTCATCTTCAGTCCATTTAGAGGGTATGAATTCAAATGACAAAGTTTTATCACTCAAACAAATAGAACTGTATATAAGCTAAGAAGCATTAACTAGGATT
>JAAAKE020093044.1:0-20229 GCA_010014785.2 Anisolabis maritima | reverse complement strand
AGTTGTTTGGGGGCGTAACGCAAACACAAAGTCTCGATGCTGCGCCGAGGCCCTATCATATTATTAAAGCAATCCTAACTTTAATTTCAAAAAACATTTCTCAATATAAACATTTATATAAATAAAGTAAATTAAAAAAAATTAAGCCTACTTTTTTTAATAAAAAAAAGAGAAAAAAAAAAAACATTTTTTTATTCGTTGATGTTTATAAAAAATTCATTCATTAAATCGTAATTATTTATTATCAAAACCACATTAATTTAAAATAATACCAATAATAGTTTTTTTAACTATATATTATATATATATTAAAACATAATATAATTAAAAAAAAAAAAAAAAAAAAAATCCCACAAAACCCCAACAAAAAAAAAAAAAAAAAAAAAAAAAAAAAAAAAAAAACAACTCTTGAAAGAATTGTTATTTCTTGGGTTTATCTTTTATTTTTCACCAGGTGTATAATCAACTCAATTTTTATTATATATTTAAAAACTTTGTCTTTTTATTTATAATAATGTTAAATATTGTATAAAAGATCTCAATTTTTCTTATTTAATTATTTTTTTTTACTTGATCGAAAACATCTTTCTTTTTCTCTTCTCTTTTTCTCTCCTATTCTCTTATATTATATGTTAATAATATATTCTCTCATCACTTACAATGGGAGTTTTCATATTCTTTTAGAAAATGAATCTAAATCAAAAATAATTGACCGGCTTTTGAGTTTTTCATTCATAGCCCTCTAAGATACGAGACATCTATCCTGCAAGCTAGGAAGGAGACCTTGAGGCTGATCAGCGAGTGGCGCTGGTCCTTTGCTCCACTGGAATTGGGACTGAGTTTTAACGACTACTCAACGAGTAGCCTTTAGACAACAACAAGCGAATAACTCATTAATGCAACAAACAATTTTTTTAAAATAAAATTGGCAATAAATGAATTTTTTATTAGAATATTTTTAATTTTTAAAGAATCTCATATAAAAAATAGCATGATAACATATTTTTAACTTCTGGAATCAAATAAGATTATTTAGCAGCGATTTCGTCTGAAGTTTTATATTAAAAAAAAAAAAAAAATTTAAATTTTAAACACATTAGTTAGCGTAGCGTGGTTTTAATTACTCTCTTGACTTACCCATTCATCTTAAAGTCTTTTCACTTACCAGACAGATTTGACGAGTTAAAAAAAAGAAAAAAAAAAGGCCATTGGATGAAAAACTCTGGCAGAGGCCAATTTACTTTTGAAGTGGATTCCTCCTGTAAACGAAGATGACGACTCCCCTTGTTGGTTAACTTTTTGTTTTTCTATTTCTAATAATAAGTGGTTGTGATATATAACTCTCAAAACTTAATCTAAATCTTTATAAATTAAAAAAAAAAAAAAAAAAACAAAACAAAACTTAACAGTATTTATTATTATTCTTTTTTATATTTATTTGAAAAGATTAAAAAAAAAAAAATCCAAATATTTTGTTTTTGTTTTTGTTTTTTCTCTGTCATATTTCAAATTTTAAAGAAATTTTTGTTCATTAACTTTTTTTTAACTTTCTTTTCCCATTTTCTATATATTTTTGCATATATGTTTCTCTGTAAATAATATTAAATATTAAGTTATAATGTAGAAAATTTTAGGGGATTGGTGGAGAGAAAGAGAGAAAAAAATTTCGATAACCAAAAAATGAAAATAGCATTTATACCAGCCTTAAGTATTTTTTGTTTTTTTGTTTTTCCCTTTTATTTTTTTTCCATCAAAGTTTGTTTCTAATTTTTATTCATTTGGAATTTAAATTTGAACAAAAAATTTATGGAATTTCCTATTTTCTTTTTTTTTTTTCTCCAAAATATTTCATTGGCGCATCTCTGCCCAGTGAATTTATATTATTTTTCGATCTTAATTTTAATTATTGTTCTGAGCGCATTTTCTAATGTGTTCAGTGTTATAATATGTATATATATTATATATTAAGTGACGTATTTAATTTTATTTCCCCAAAAATTTATTATTTTTTATTTTTAATTTTTTGTTTTATTTTTCCTTTATTTCTTCCTCCTCTTCTGTTAAAACTCAGGCTTTCGCCTACCTAGTCCCAAGGGGATCTTATTTATTTTGCATATTAAATCATTTAATTTTTTGTTTTTAGATTTTGAGAAAAAAAAAGATATCCATAGTAAAAAAAATTCGACTTTAGAAATTGTCTCTTATAAATAAGAAGTTTTTATTTTTATATAAATTCCTATCAATTCTAAAAAAAAAAAATGACATCCAAATTTACTATTTAAGAAATGAATAATACGATGATCTCATCGGCATTCCCGTTTATGTACACAGAAACCGTATCCTATATTTGTGGCTAGCTAAATCTACACCCCCTAAGAAGATTGCACCATTTGAAGAGGGACCCTGACAACACCGGCCTGGAGCCTAATTCATTGGTCCAAAAGAATACAAAATTTTGAGACTATAAATGAATTGAAATGAGCCCTAACTACGTATATTACTAAGATCAGATTTTATTTGCTGGAGAGGAGCAATGCCATAGCCATAAGAACTTAAATAAGAGGAATAACATTTTATTAAAAAATGGACATACTTATTATTAAGCCTCTTTGGATTTCAAAAAAAAAAAGGGGGGGGGGAGGGGAGAGAGACTATAACTCCTGAACCCTCCATAATAAATTTCTTTTTTCTATTGAGGGGCGCTGCGCAATATATCAGTTATACATACAACATACTCTTTTCAGGAAATTATTTATTGAAATTAGATTGCAATTTTTTCTTATTTCATTATAATTAAAAAATAAACAATTTTGGAAAGGAGCGTGTCGCTTACCGGAATCAATCACGTTGTATCTAGGGTGAATTTTATAATTAGCAACGCCGCCCTCCTCCATCCCCTTGAGTTTTAGTTTTCCCAAATAAAGACGTCTCATACATATCTTGCTCGCCAATCTCGAGTCGTAACTTTCTTTTACCTCAGTTTAATTGGCCAACATGATCAGTAACAGAGCTTAGTGCTAAGGTCCTTAGTGGTCATGACGTCACCTCCACCCTGACCAAAATAAGGCCTCCTTTTTCGTTAGTCACCTCCACGTCCGCAAGGCTTGTATATCCTACTTAGCGCCCTGCACAGTGACATATCAAGGAACATGGAAATTTCTCTATAATCTAAAAAAAAAATGCTATCATCCGTCCACGAGTTTCAACCTAAAAGGGGGAGTTTCCACCCCCTAACCAGAATTACTCATTACCTTCAATCTGCTCTGTAAAATTCTGTAAAAACTGGAAAAAAAATCCCATGAATATTCGTCAATCACTGGGGCATAATTTGTATCTGAGCCGAAAGTAGGTGAGTTGTACAAAAAATTTTAATATATATAAAATTTCAGAGGTCCAGCTCAAAAGAAAATGACGATCAAAAGCTGAAGTTTTAAATAAAGTGTACGTCTGTGCATGAGAGCCAAATAATTAAAGAATTTATTTGACCCATGGGATTTAACGTATTTCCCGGTCCACGGTCGACGAACTG
The DNA here is from genome assembly GCA_010014785.2 of Anisolabis maritima. Classification (NCBI taxonomy): domain Eukaryota; kingdom Metazoa; phylum Arthropoda; class Insecta; order Dermaptera; family Anisolabididae; genus Anisolabis; species Anisolabis maritima. The sequence goes on along the minus strand of JAAAKE020093044.1, from coordinate 16,700 downwards.
TTTTTTTTTTTACTCTAAAATCAGCCTGCGTCTTATGGGCCGATGGTATAAATATTTAAATATTGGAATGAAATATGGATTTGTGACAGTGAAAATAACTACGTTTATGATTTTAGCAGCAGTGATGACGAATAAACGCTCATATATTTGCTAATTTTTTAATGTAACAGTTTCGTTTTGTTTGTATAAAGTGTTATTATTAAAATAGGTCTCTGTCTGATCCAAATATTTTTCATAAATTCTACCCTGATAAATCACAGTGCGTCTTATAGGCCGGGAAATACGGTAGTTGTCGCGCGAGAGACGACACAATTTATATATGATTGTTTCCTCAGCTCATTGTGGTCTCAATTGATAGTCCTGATCGTAATCTCTAGATTTAATCGATAAAACATTCGTTTGATTTTAAATTGAAAATAAATTATGTTCGTGGTAAAGTCAGGTAGTAGAAATAGAGAAATCGTTTATAGCAATCTGATGATGTCACGAGCGTGCTCCTCCTAGCTTCACTGAGTCAGAAGTTAGATTGCGTTACAGATATATTTTATTAAATTTTATTCTTTTTAGAGATTCAAAGAGTTTAGAAAATTCAAAGGAAATTTTTATTATTAATAAATTTCAGAAAAAAAAAAAAAAACATGATTTATTCTTCTATATTTTTATACGAAACACATGTTACAATTACATTTACATGAAATAAAAAATGTTTTTATTCTTTGAATAATGAATACAACACAATTTTTTATTCACATTATCAAATGCATTATAAATTCTCTTCTCTTATTTTTTTTTAATCAGAGTAAATACCCTCCTGTTTATATTATATATACATTTTTAATTCTAACAATGAATCACAAAGGATATTTTAAGGCCCTCTTGGTAAAAACGACAGCCGAGTGTCATCTAAGTGAGGCCCAAAGCAGAACCAGTTCAATTCTTTTGAAATTAAACACACGGGGGTGGGGAAGTTTTTTTTTTTTTTTTTTTAAAGACGAAAACAAAAAAAAGGAAAGCCAGAAGTCTAAAAATTAAAGTTAAGAGATATTTAAATATATATTAAATAAAAAGGAATAAAAAATAAGACGAATATATAAAATGGAGAATATAGATAGATTATATACATACTAATGTATTTTTTAAATTTAATTAAATTTTCTAAAACAAAAAAAAAATGTATTAAGAGGAAACCTATTTTTTTTTTTTTTTTTTTTTTCCTTTATATTAAAGAAATTAATAAAATACAGAGATAATAGGGGAAGAGATTTTTGTAAAAGGTTTTTATTTTCCTTTTAAAGGAAACTAAAATGGCATTTCTTAAATTAATCAGATTTGATTTTTATCAAAAAATTAAGAAGAAAATAATTAAAATCATAGTGTTTACGTATAATAAAATTAACATTCTTTTTATTTATAGTCCAATAGTAAAGTATGCATCTTAATAGATCGGATATTGTAATTTTTGGATTTAGAGGTTATTATTGAAAATCCAATCTTTTCTCGGCATCATTTAGCCTCCCTCCGTCCATTAATTGATGGCCAATATAATTTAAATAAATTTGATCGATCAGGACTCAGGAAAGCGAACTAACGAAAACCCTTGGAACATGAAGCAAAACTTCTTTCTACCACTGCTCCAAGGAAAAGGTGTTTGGGGTCATATTGAGAAAATTCAATTCAAGTTTTGCATAATTCCTCAACAATGGATTTTAGATTTTAGTAGAAATCTTTTTATCTGTAAAAAAAGTTTTTTTTATTTAATTCATTTTAAATGCCACACCAATCATGCTCTTCCTCAGTGACAATTACGTGTCAAAGTTTACAGATGGTGAATATTTTATAATGAATACAAAAACATAATTAAATTGGAGTCTATATGAATTATAAATGCAATGTTGAGGGCCTTTCTCATTTAATGTGTTATATTTTTAGAAACATCATCAAATACTCATATCTGTATACCTTGACACTGGCTCGATTTGTGTGGCAATTAAAAAGAATTAAATAAAAGATTTGGTTTTCATTTAATTTTTTGGTCCTTTCAGAAAGTAAAATTATCTCTTATTATAATTTTTGTAGAAGTAACAACTTTTATCTAAGTCCAAAAGACAATAATATATTGATATTCTTGTGTTGAGAGAACAAAATTTATAAAACTTGGGAAAAAACCAAAACTTTCCTTTACATCGGGGCCTACACGTATAGGAATTCTCATAGAAACTCTGCGCTCTTAGGTTCACACACGCTTGGAGATTTGAAACACCTACGCAATTGGAAAAAAAATTATAAAAAAGCAACTCCCCCACACTCTCTATCTCTCATAGTAAGGAGATCTCGTAACGCTGGACCATTTGTATGTTATTTAATTTTCACTATTCTTCAATTCATCTACATCAGATTTACGAACGTTGATGAGTCCACGAAGTGTACAGCCATGAATGAATGAATGTTTTTAAAAATGTGAGTTATTTTTCCTATAAAAAAAATTTTCCAATGCAAAACATTTTCACTTGTTTCATATAATTTATAATTGGAAAATTAGGGGGGGGGGGGGAACAAATCAAATTTTTCCTTATATGGTCTTTAGAGATAGCTTTTTTGCTATGATTCTTATTAGATGTCTGTGGCCCAAAAGGAAAAAAAAGGCTGACGTGATACAACAAAAGCAACCGCCCTCTTTCTCACAATTAACGGGGTGCCGAACCCAGGATTTCTAGGCTTTTCCCGGCTATCCCGCAGAACACGCCACTTAGGAAACTCAGGTTTTATCAGATAGTATAACATTTTCTATTCAACAATGCTACTAAGCATTATGTTTTGAGAATAGGCATTAATCTGTGTTAAGATTGTGAGTTTTTTTAAGTTTTGATCTCATTTAGAAAAAAAGTTGTACAAACTTATACAAACATTATAATATCATATAAATTATTTAAGAGGAAGATTGGAAAAAAAGAAAATCAGACTTTTTGATCTAGAATATTTATTGATGTTCCGGTCCCCAAAACGTTATCCATCAGTGGTCATCATCGATTGCTTCAAAATTGGGAGTTGTATTTTTATCTTTTGACATAAACATCGCAATAATGATGTATATATATAACGAGGTTGTTGAAGGCAAGAAAATATTTGTTCACGACCTTTGTCTTCTAATGAAGGAAAATACATTTTTTGAGTCAATATATACATATTATATCATTTTTACTCTCAAACCCAATGCTAAAAAGGTAAAGATCTTTTTTTTCAATATATCAGTCCCTCAAAATATTTTCAATAAGAACCTCTAAAACAGAAAGATAAATTCAAAAATTAGGACCCGACATTTTGCAAAATAAGCCTGTTTTTTTTTCTTCTCCAATTGGACTATTAAAGTTTTTTTTTTCACTCTCCTAAAATGGCATTTTTTCAAAACATTTAAATTGTTATGTATTATTATCTAAACTCTCTATGAGAATATCAAACCATTTATTTGTATTATTATTATTATTATTATTATTAAAACACATAACTAAATGCCTTTCCATCAAGTATTTAGATAAATAAAGAAAACCAAGCTTCAATAGAATCATTTATACTTTTTTTTTAATTAACGCCACTTTCTTCATGAAAATAATAATAATAAATTTATTCGTTGTTTCTTTTTTTTTTTTTTTCTTCTACTTTATGAATGAACGGCAAATAAGTAAAAATCGTGAGCCTCTCTCCCAATTATCACTAACATTTAATAATTTCCCAACTTTTTGGCAATTAGCTCTTGGTCAATCTCGCCCATGACCCGCTATCCAAAATGCCATCCTTAGCTTCGCTTAACCACTCTGGTTTGAAGAAGATCAGAATTTTAATTTCTACTTTCCTATACCATTCCTACATATAGAAAAGTCAGTGAAATCGAGTTTCCAACGAATTTCTTTCCAAATGAGGTCCAAAAAAAGGATTTAGAGTCTGTAGACATGACTTGACTGATTGAAATAAGATTTTATATATAAGACGTCAACTTTTGACAACAATGAAGCGAAAATCACATTTGCGTTTTTGGACACCGCGTTTTTTTCATTGCTCCAATGGCACAAACTCTGCGGGACCCCCTGGGGTGACCGGCTCATTTATTTAAACTTAGTCCATTCCTAGAGCTTCTTTTAATCTTTTAACGCGGCAAGTCCAGTGTCTACAAACGCAAGTGTGACTTTAGGCTAATAGTATATTTGCCATACATAGGGATTAGAATTAGACCTTCTTGGAATTTATTTTAAAATTTATTTTTTATTATGCCCAAGTGTGCTCGTCTATTCTATTTCCATTTCATTTTCTTTAAAACACAATCCAGCATAATATTTTAAAAATTAAATCTAAATTAACATTTCCATTAAATACAACAACTTTTTGTTATTGAACAAATTATAATTTTTTAGAAATTATAACATTGCGATATGTTTCAATTACATTAAAAAAAATTATTTTTATTTTAAATTGGCCCCCATAGATTTTTTTTTTTATATATATATAGGAATATATATAAAAGTGATAATAATAATATTAATAATAATAACAGAGGAATATTTTTTGTTCTTATATCATATTAATGATAATTATACATAGTATGGTATTAACTATATATACATCTAAGAAATGTATAAAGCGCTCTTAATAAGGCTGAGGACCATGTAATCCCTCCCTTCCCTTCAAAAAAAATCCAGTCTTATATTTATTTTTTAATATATATATATATATATATATGTATATATACATAACATATATATATATATATATTTTGTATATAAAGTCCATTTTTTTCACTTATAAGGAGAGTTCATTTTGATGAATAAAATAGGCTTTATATTTACATGGAATTTATTTCTTTTTTAATAAGCAAATTTGAGCCACATATTTTAAATTAATTGACTAAAAATTGGGCAGTAGAGAATATATATATAAATCCATCATTTTTATATATATATATATATATATATATATATATATATGTGTGTGAAATAATCATATATGGACAGTAAAGATGTTATTTTTTTATTAATTGGATAGCTTCTGGGGCCTTAAGAAGATAGAGTTTTTAGAGAAAAAGAGAGAGGAGTTGGGAAGATAGAGAAAAGGAAAAAGGAGGAAAGAAGGAATGGATTTGAAGAAGAAGAAGAAGGCAGAAGGCAAGTCTCGAATATCGAATGCTCAGAGGGCGAAAGCCCAGAGGTCTTCGGGATGCACGGCGGCGGCGGCTGCAGACGCGTGGCCGGACCTGGGACACACATTGCAGGGTGACTTTTTATTTGATTTATTTATTAAATATTTTTAATTAAAAGGCCGCCGCCGAGGAGAAAATATTCTGGGCTGGCAGTTTTTTTTTTTTTAACAAAAGGGAGATAATGAAAGGAAATTTTGAACTTCCTAAAACTAGGAACAAATAGAACTCAAAAAAAAAATATATATATATATATTATGAGGAGCAAATTTTAGAATATATATTTTAGATTTCATCTTAGCCCCTTGAATGAAAAAATTGAACTAGTTAAAGTTTTGAAGAAGGTTACTTGTCGAGGAGAGAATTCAAAACAAAATGGTACAAATCAGAATGATTTTCTATTTTTTAATTTTATAATCAATAAGAATTTTCTGACCAACTGAATGCGCTCAATTACAGTTTCGATCATTGTCATTGATATCCATATCAAATATATATGACAAACATTATAAAAAAGGTTTAAGGATTTGAGGCGCGGCCAATGACCGAAACTGTAAATGAGATCATCCTTTCTAATTGATTATAAAAATAGAAATAGAAAAGATTTCTTATTTCTATTATCTTGTTTTGAATTCTATTAGCAAAAGCGACAAGTAACCTACATCAAAACTCTAAATAATAATTATTCTTGTCCAAATCCAGTGATATTAATAAAATAATGCGGGAGCCAAACCCACGTTCTCATGTGAGTATTAAAACTTATAAACTAATCAAGGCTTTAAGATATTCAATGTTGATTCCGCGTGTTGAGAACATTTCCTATTAGTCTCGAAATTTAAGTCAGGGCTTCTTAATCTTTGAGTCGTGGGTTAAGCAAAGTCAAAATTTACATTAACTTAGTACTAACTAATTTTTAATTATTATACAATTTAATTTAAATTATTCATCTTTTTTTTTTTTTTTTTTTTTTTTTTTTTTTTTTTTTTTTATTTTTTTTATTTTGTCTGTTTTGGACACCCTTCCTTCTTTAGAAAAATCAAAATTTAAAATAAATTAGTTATATCTAATTTTTAATTATTTTTCATTTATATTTAAATTATTCATTTTTTTTTTTTTTTTTTTTTTTTTTTTTTTTGAGTTGCGACATGAGCCTAATTTGGCTGGTTAAGAACCCCTGCCCTGAGTAGTCAACAGTAAATATCTTAAACCTTTGGCGAGGAGGTTAGTTTAAGGTTGAAATCTACGGGAGAACGGGAGTTCCACTTCCGGGCCTCAATTTTTTCATTCAAATGCCTAAGATAATTGAGTAATATTTTAAATTTTGTTATTAAATTTGAACATTTTAACAATTTCTCCATTTCAAAAACAAAATTATTCATTCATATACGTATTAGATACTAAAAATATATTTAGAAAGACCTTATAATTAAGACGATGAAAAGATTAAAATTAGAAAGCTTCTTCAGAAGTGAAAATTATTTATTTTTTCATCTACATGATCGATGAAAAATTCTTTTCCATTTTTCAGAGGCGGATTTAAGTGACCTAAAGCCCCTGGTGGAGGAAAATTATAAATATAAATTATACTAAATAAAATTTAAAAAAAAATTCAAAATTGTAATGAAAAATCAAGAGCAAACATAGCCTTAGAAACTCATATATATATATATAATGTTATCCCCTCCTCATAATGTCCGTCAAGTTCTTCAGCCATTAAATCCGCCTCTGCGTTATTAAAACAATCACACATTCATTCATACTTCTTTAACCATCTGATATATTTAAATATAATATATCTTTGAGAAAAATAGATTTTTTACTGGATTTAATCCGCATCCAGTTCTTCCTATATTAACTAAAAAATATTTTCTCAAATGTCTTTGCTTCACTTTATTTCATTATTAAAAATCAAAACTGATCAAGATCTTTAGCCAGTGGCGCTGATTGATAAATTAGTGGTTTAAAATGTGTTCAAATACCTAAGAACTAATGCTCGAGTAACGATGGCATATTTGCAACGAACCTACTACTAGCTTAAAGTAGCGGGGGGAGGGGGGGGGGGGGAGGAAGAAAAGGGTTGGCACCGCCACTGGCCTAAGCCAAGTTGATTTCTAACTTAAGTTCTTTTGGAATAAAAGTCTTTTTTGGCCTTTGGTTTATTTTAACTTTATTAACAAATTAAAACATCGTTAATTTTTAAAATGAAAGACTCACCGAGACGTTGTGATAATTTACACTTAGGGACGAGTTCGTGGATGGCGACCACGAGTTCCCCGAGCTAAGGTCGGCATTTCTTCTGTTCTCTTTATGCCAATCTTTCTTTTCCCCCAATCCTGATCAATGGCTTATTCTCCCTTTCGGCTGCGTCTATTATTTTCTATGCCGACACCGATTTACAGGAATAATAAAGAAAAGAAAAGAAAGAAGACTTGAGATAATTTAAGTTAAAATAAAGAAAAAAGTCATAACAATCGTGAAAGCTCGCCTCGCTCTCATCATCTTTATTTTTAACCTTTTGTCTTGAGGTGAAATTTAGTTATTGAAAGGACATTGATTTTTTTCTTCTGTTGAGATTCCAAGGAGGGCAAATGCCTCCCTCCCCTTATCCCTTACAATGGGCGCCTATGTCACTGACCTATTTGATATAAGCCAGGGAAAGGTATAAAGATTAATATAATTTAATTTTCATCTTAATTTTACAGTCTTTAAAATCTTTTATTTTTCTAAATGAAGAGAAATAAAAAAATCTATAAAAGGTATAGATCTATTATAAATTTTTAAAATATTCAATAGATGTTAAAGAAATATTTTTCTTAGCGTGATTAGTAAATTGATCAAGAATGATTTTAAAAAATATTGATCTTGATAATTAAAAGAAATCATTTTTTTAAAGACTAAAAAATATAGAGTACTGTCACTTTTTGTTATTTTAAAAAATTTCATAAGAGCCGCGGAATTATTTAAAAAATAGACTTACTATTTTTCGTTAATTTATTACCATCTTTTTTTTTTTTTTTTTTTTTAAATAGTCACCTAAATAAAATTTAAAAATTTTATATTATAGTGCGGCTGTTCTCGAAATTCCAGACCAGTATAGGGGCAGGGAAAGAATTAATGGCGTCGCCTTCCTCCTCTCTTAGAAGCAGGAGCTTAGAAAGAAGGAAAACGTTTTTGTGATTGGCTAGTGGGAACATAGTTTTAAAAATGGGATAGGATTTCTGGAATTCTGAGTCCGTACCTAATATAATATTTATAATTTTTGATAGAAATGTCATCTCTTGTTAGTTATATATTTACTTGTAAATACACCTGTCATCAGAGACGGAATAAAATTTCTCCCCTGTGATTTTTGTTTTTAAAAAATTTGCAATTTGGAATATTAATATTACTATTTCTCTAAGGATAATTAATATTACCCTTGTGAGTTGTAATTCTGACTACAAGCTACGGGAGCTCCTCTCTTCACTACCAGTCGCAAATCCGATCCCTTCCTGTGTGCGGTCCCTTCCCTACTTAATCAATCACGAATTTTCCAAAAATTTTGAGCTTTGAGCGGGCTGCCCGATTAAACTGTTTTATAATTTTGTAACGAATAATATTAAGAAAATGAGATTAAATAAATTAAAAAATTGGACGAGGTGCACTTATAAGGAATTCATGATGATTTCACAAGAAAAAATTTAGGATGCAGGAAATTTTAGTGAAAAAAAATTAAGAGATATAAATAATATTTTTATTTTTCAACTTAAACAAAATGAAATGATTTTCTAAATTTTGAGTTTGCTTTTCTTGTGTTTAATATAATAATAATAATAATAATAATAATAATAATAATAATAATAATAACAATAATAAAAATATTAAAGTTCACAAATCTTTTGGCATCACATAACTTCACTAAATGTTTCCATAAGAAACTAAAAATAAATTAATAATAGTTCCACGGCTCTTTTGAGCGAAATTGTTAAAAAAAATTATTTTCCCAGGAAATTTAGTTTTTAGCGATATTCGGTTTTAACAACTTCTTCTTCAACAAATTTATTTTCTCATGTACTGTTTGTTTTTTAGTGTTTTTTGGTGTTTTAATATTGTCTACATTGAAGGCGTTATTCAATGTCGAATTCCTAGATTTAGGGCAAATAAAAAAAAATTTTCAAAAAATATAAAAGAAAAATGATAAATGACACTAAAAATATGAAAATAAAAAGTTATCACAAAATGAAAGATATGCACCAAAATTTTTAAACCATAAATATCATTTAGCATGAAATAAAAAAATAAAAAAGAGAGAGAAAAATGAAGAATAATTTATTATACACAAAAAAGACCCTGGAGCAAGAGTTTATGAAAAGGAGTTAAAATTCGCGTCGTTTGGCACCCAAAGGAGAAATCTTATTATGTTTTGCGGAAGCCAATCCTGATTTAATCCGGAGGGCCGATGTACTGTCACACAAAGCAATGCATACAAACAAACAAACACAAACACACACACAGAAGAAGAGGTAAAACTATAATGAAGGAAAAAGAAGGGAGGGGCTCAAAAGGAATCAGAAGAGAGAGAAAGAGAGAGAGAAAGACATTGATTAAAGAACAAGAAAGAGAGAGAGAGAGAGAATTTAGGAAGCCGCCCCTTTAATGTCTTTTTTACGCCACATCGAGTTTTTTAATATTACATTGTTTTATAAAACGGATGCCCTATTTTATCATCTACCATTATGAATTTGAAAAATTTTAAACCAAAAAGAGAAAATGAGAAATTAGGAGAATATTATTAAATATTATTAAAAATTAAAAAAATATTTTTTTTTGGAAGAAAATATTCGTTGATTAATTTGGAATAAAAAATTCTAAAAAAATTAATTATTTTGTAAAAAAACCAAATGAGGTTGGTTCTTACAAAATAATCTCTCAGTCATTTGTTTATAATATTGCACGTTTTGTATTATTTGACAAACAAAAATTAAAAAAAAATTTGAATATACATATAAATTTTAATAAAAATACAAAAAAGTGATTTAATAAATAAAATGAAAATTAAAAAAATAAAGAAAAATAAAAAGTCGACGAATACAACAATTAAATGCAAATTTAAAAAAATTGGAATGATGGAGTAAATTTTTCATTATGGTGGGATGATAAAATAGCGCTTCACTAATAAAAAAAATTTTACATAGAAAGGATAAAAATCTTACGATACATATTACAAAAAACATATTAATGAATATTATTTTTTTTGATAAACCATTTTTTCTTAATAATAGTTTTTTCCTAAGAATTCAAATTATATATATACGTATATAAATATATATATATATATATAATTTAAAAAATTTGCGATTCATTTTTGCGCATAAAATTTAATAGTTTATATATATATATAATGTAATGAATGTTGAGGATGTGTTGGTGTTAGAATATATTGAAAAATAAATGTTTCTTTTACAAGAAAAAAAATTTTATTCTAAGTTCGAATTTTGGGAAAATTCACTATTTTATTTTGAATTAAAATATCGATATATAATAATTATATACATTTGCAGGTTAAAAAGAAACATTTAATAATCATATTACAAAAATCTTTTATATAAAAATTAAGATCGAATAATACTTTTTCTTTCTTTTTTTTTTGACATATATCGTGTGAAAATGTTGAGCTTAAAAAACAACCCGCGTCCATGTTGTTTAAATTAAGATGAAGATATATATTAAAGCAGACAAAATTCAATCAAAAACACGAGTTTGTCACCTGCTTTGCCTGCTTTAATATCATATATCAATCGTTGTAAAGGAATTCGGCCAGGCTAAATGATAGCACACGTTTAAGGGAATAGGAAATTTATTATTTTGGTAATTGAAATGACCTGTAAGGAACATTTTAATATCACATAAAAAATATTGAAACCATATGAATAAAAAAATAGTAAGCTTTAAATAAAAAGGTATATAACATCTATTTCAAATGTTTTTTGCTTGGTCATAAGAGATAGCTACATAAGCACAATATAAAATTAACTAGTCTTTGACATTTATTAAAATGGCTACCTTTTGTTTTATATCTTATGGCCAAGCAGAATTTGTTGATCCTAAAACAGATAATATATAAAAGCCTTACTTAATTTTTTTTTACATTATTAAAAAAAAAAAAAAAAAAAAAGCAATATTTTTAATAATGAAACTCTAAAATTATTTTTAATGAAGACAAAAATCTTTGTATTTTTTTTATACTACCTCTCGTAGTTATGTAGCCAGTTTCAATATTATTTTATGTTCTATTATATACTCACAAATTAATTCGGTACTTTCGGTAGTTCTCTCTCTACATAATTATTTTTATATCTTCGTATGAGTGTGCTATCATTTAGCCTGTCGCAATTTCTAAACGGAGAATGATATTCGTATTCGTATTATTACAATTTATATATATATGTATATATATATATATAATTCAATTTTTGTGGAACGTATATCTGAAAATGAATATGTCCTCATTTTAAACACTTTCGTGCAACACTAACCGAGAGTTAAAATTAAATTTTAGCTTAATTTTCATTTAAAGTATTTATAAAGAAGCACACTCACTTGGTCTGTTTGGTGTTGCTGATTTCAGATGTGGAGACACCTCCGACTCCGGTGGTTGTAGTCCCCCCACCGCCTCCTGCACTTCCAGGGATCCCACCAGCAGCTGCAGCTGCCGCCGCCGCAACAGCACTACGATTCAGTCGCATTGAAACTCGTCTTTCCTGTTGCTGTTGTTGTTGTTGCGAGGCGGCTGCAGCTGCTGCAGCGGCTGCTGCTGCTGCCGCTACCGCCTCGCTATTACGAGTTCCTCGGCCCGTTGAAACTCCGGCTACGGCAAACAACCATATTCTTTTTAAAATATGTTCTACCTATTCTGTCACTTTGGCCTTTTCTTTTCTTTTTTTTTATAATTCATTCAATATAATTTATTGTATAAATTAGTGAGACCAAAAAGAGAATTTCCAGAAGTTGGACTGTGCTAGTTTATATCTATAATTATAAATATTATAACGTGAAATTTTAAACTTATCTAAATATTTATATTTAAAATATCTGTCAATTATTCCAACAAAAACTAAAAGTTGTGGGACAACACGAGATTTTTTAAAAAATTCGATGAAAACAAAATTTTCTACACTTCGTTATATATATATATATATATAAATACTAAAAATTAAATATGTCAGCTTATATAAGTTATAAATTAAGATGCACTAAAAACCAAGAAAAGAAAACAATTTTCACTTTTCCCTACCTATATATACATATATATATATATAATATATAGTTTAGGGAAAGTATTGTTCCTTATGAGTTAAAATTATTATTTAAAAAGAAAAGCGGTGCTTGGAAAGGCCAAAGTGACGGATTGATAAAAATATTTAGTAACGTATCTATTTTTAGAAAATTTTCAAAATTCATATTTTCAAAAATTAACTTTTTAATCAAATTTGAAATTTATTAATGTAACATGAATTTATAATTGTTTTTATGTCATTTATATATTTTTATATATTTTAAAAATCAATAGATTATTTTATATATATTTTTTTTTATCAAATATTTAAAATATATAATGTCTAAAATACGTAAAGAAAAGAAAATATGGCTTGAATTATAAGTAGATGCCTAGAAAGAATAAGAATTAATATGACATCCTACAGTTAGATACATTTTATAAAGTCAGGAAAGTGATAAGTAAAAAAGTGCTCAAATGTCAATATTTCTGAGAAATATTCTTTAATATAAAACACAACATGGAAATTTATCAAGAGTTGGAGGAGAGAGTTGGCGACGAAAGAAAAATCAATAAATATAAAGAGCTACCAGACTTAGAGAGTTGTTCAAGTGGTCAGGATGGCTTATTTCTAAAAAAGATCAAAAACTGACAGGGGCTGGAAACTTAAGGAAACCTCAACAAGGGTGGCAAAAGAAAGGTCACAACCTTTGAAACTCTCCAAACAACGCCAATCACTTGACCTATTCTTTCGAAAATTTAATAGCAGGGCTCATATTCACAATTCCAAAGATTATGTTGTAAGCTCCCTCCTCCAAAGTATTGGATTTAAAAAAAAATATTCCTATCAATGTTTGATGTATATAATTCTACATAGCAAATTAAGGATTTTCGGTCCATAATTAAGACGAAGTTTTTAAGAGGAAAGCTGAGATATTGTAAAATCTCCAAGTGTTGTGATTTATAAAAAGAAGCGTTGTTTGGAGTAAATGTCAAAACTGGTGGAGAGAGAGAATGTGAGAGTTGAAGAGAGAAAGAGAGAAAGAGAGAAGATGAAGAGAGAGGTAGTGTAATAGTCAGCTGCCCCATACGCACAGCGATTGGCAGCGGCCGCCATGGCGACCAGTCTGGGGTGGTCGGGACTCGGCGAGCGATATGTGTTTGTAGGATCGTATGTCGTCTGTGTTCGACGACTGGCAGCGCCGGGGACGTTTACTAGCGAGGTGCTACCCCCGCCAAGGGTAGTAAGGACATTGGAAGAAGGTGCTGTACCACCTGCACCGGCTCCCCCGCCGGGTGTTGCTGATGCTCGGGATAGATGTCGTCGATCGAAGCGAGCTTGCTCTTCGGTACCTGTACCCTGGCCTGTACCACCTCCACCAGCTGTCCCGGTCACCGTGGCTCCTGGGGTCACAGACGCAACCGTCGAGCTTCCGTGACGAGATCCGCCCTGTAATAACAATCCATTAATATGTGGTTAACTCTCCATCACTTCCTAAAAGATACTTAAGACAAAAATGCGATCTAAATATACGTACAAACTTAAGCATGTTCCAGTCGAAAACGTAATCATAAGTAAACCCTTGACGATGGAAAAGTGTGCGGAATAATTGTCGAAGGTAGGCATAATCGGGACGTTCATCAAATCTTAATGAACGACAATAAGTTAAATAAGTGGGAAATTCGCCAGGATAGCCTTTACAAAGGTCCTCTATTGGAGTTGACATCTTCTTTTCACTAATTCGTTCATATTTCTGCCTTTTTGTTGCCGCTTTGAGACCTTGCCAAGGTAAAGATCCTCGATTGAAGTACATGAGAACGTAACCCAAGGATTCTAAATCATCGCGACGACTTTGTTCTAAAAATAAAATCATATCTTATGAAATTTAGTAAACACATCACAGAGACAAAATAATTTTTCATTCTTGTCCATGCTATTTATTCTATCTCTCATTAATTTAAATATGGTACACATCCACATACAGATTAAGGCAATTTAATATAAAGAAAACTAGTGGGTAACTTTATTAAATAACAATAACGATTTAACAGGGGCGTTTTCACATTTTTTCATTACCATTCTTTTTGTCAAATACTGTATTCATATTTATAAATAAAAACATATAAAAATTTACCGATGCCACGGTGGGTGTTGATACTGGCGTATCTTGCGGTTCCGGTGAGATTTTTATTTTCTCTATAAGAAATATGTTGGTGGGTGCGTCCATCTCGATATTTCTTAGCTAAACCGAAATCAATAATATATACTAAATTTCCTCGTTTGCCTAGGCCCATCAAGAAATTATCGGGTTTGATATCTCGATGGATAAAATTGCGACTGTGAATATAATCTATTCGAGAAATCTGAAAAAAAAAAAAAAAGTAATTTAGATAAAAAACGTAAAAATTTTATAAAATGATCATATTTTAACAATAACATTTTTTTTTAGTCAAGATATAAAATGAATCAAGAAAAAGAACTTGCCTAAAACCATTTAATACCATTAGAAAAATATTTTTGTTTCTACAAAAAATTTTTAAACAAAGTAAGATTGATGTAATTTTTAAAATGTTTCTCTCTTAACAAAAAGAAGTGCTTTTTTTTCTCCTTTTTTGATAAATCCAAGGATTTAAACATTAGAATAAAAAGATAACATGCAGATAATTTTTGAAAAAAATTCTTTCTTCTTCATCAAGTCTTCAAATCTTCAAGTACACTCAGTAATAGTAATGCTTGAAAATTGACAAGCATTTCCAAGATTTAATAATAAAAAGTCAAGCGTTTTTTGCCATGCTGATTTATAAAGATATCTTAATTAAAAAGTATTTTTGGTGTTATTCAATAAAATATTTATCCTTTGTAAAAAGGTAACTAATAACTAAAAATGATGTCAAATAACTACTCCTTGTGCCGGCGGCCCCTGCCTAGGCGAAGAGGAACTACCACCACTTGTCAAGCAAAGTCAAGGAGTGCTGAACCTCAGAAAGGACGCCCGCCGGACGCCATAGATATTTGAATATTTTCAACTATACATATAAAAAAATTGTAAACTCTAAATTGCATCTGCAGTTAAAAAATAAATAACTACTTCTTAGGGAGTCAATCAAATCATAAAAAATAATCTATTAATATGTAATAATGTCTCCCATCTACGGTTCATCAATAATTTAAAAATAGAGATGCTTAGTATTAATATATAGAGTGAGTCTTGTCCTCATATCCTCTTATCCTATATTCCACCTCCACTATAAAAAAGAATAACAATATTTTATTAAATTAGATTAGGGGTTTGAAAATAGTTTCGATAAAATTCCATGAAGACCAATGAAATTTGTTTCTCTTATTATCATCAATTATTATCAAAAATTAAAATTTTATAAGAAGTTTCATTTGAAAGATTAAAAAAGAAAATGATGATTCTTTCCTAAAAGAACAGATATTTTGCGTTAAATAAAAAAAAAAAGAAACAATAAAATGAAAAATGTGTTGTTTTTATATAACAAGAGAAAAAGTTTAAATGCCGAGAATCGATTTATAATTAAGTTAGAGTCTAACTCAGACTCTGTTTTCCTGATTACGTTGCAAAACGTTTGCTAGCCTTTGGTTTGTTCTTTACGTTTTTGAATTGAAATTTTTTTCAATAAAAGAAAAAAAAATCTTAATTATAATATAAATTTACTTATAGTTTTTTACTAACCTTTGCCAATATCCTTTAAAAATGTTCCTATATTTATTTCTTGTTATTCATTTTAAAATAATTCTCGTAAATTATATAATATATTGACATTAATTTAATTTTCTAAAATAATAAAATCTTTTAATTTTTCCCTCTTAATAAATAAATCAATAAGTTCTAACTTTACTTTCTTAGCAAAGAATGATCAGTCTACGTACAGTTCATTTTTAAATTAAAAAAATTTTGAACTGAAGAATTTTATTATGAAAAAGAAGATTGATTGATTGATAAATATAAAAGAATATAGATTTTGAATCTAGTGGAACCAAAAAAGACAAAAAAAAGAGAAAATTTTAAATTGGGGTAATGACTTTGCTTGTTTTATACAAGCCAACAAAATTTTGGAAGCTTTGAAGATTTGGGCAATTTTACAGCTATTAGAAAAAGGAGAGAAAGGAATCAAAGTAAAGGAAGAAAGGAAGCAGCCAAGGATTATAATCAGTACAATTATCTTCTGAATATGTTATTCTTTTGTATTTTATTCCATTTTTTTATTAGAATGGCCGTTCCTCACCCTTTTTGGTCT
>JAAAKE020093033.1:0-20232 GCA_010014785.2 Anisolabis maritima | reverse complement strand
TTTCGAACACGCATCGCGCTCATCATCAGGACGAAAATAATGTTATCATTTAAGGCTTAACATTATTTTCGTCCTGATGATGAGCGCGATGCGTGTTCGAAACGTCAACGAATATAAATAATATTATTTTGCCTACCTCAGATCATTTTCAAAAATCTACAGAGCCATCCGTCTTCTTTTAATACACTTCCAATTATAAATAAAATACTAAATTAATTTTTTATCTTAAAAAATTATTTCTACGAAAAAATTTAGTATAATTATTAAAAAAAAAAAAACGAAAGAAACGGGTTTATCAAAACAAAAAACTAATTGATGGGCATAGCCCACTAGTTTAGTTTAGTATCGTTATTAGTGAATGCTAAATTTAATTTAACCGAAACGAAGAATTTTATTAAATTGATACGTATCATCAAATAGTTATTTATTTAGTACATAAGTCAGATCCAAATTAAGTTATTTGTTTTCACCCATACATTATACATTGAAAACACACAAACACACACATAGGCATTTTTTATCTGCATATTTTAAAGAGCAAATAATCCAACTACAATATAAATCAGAACTCTTTGCCTACACATGATGACTGAGCAGCTTTTCGGTCCAATCCGATTGCGATGCTGCCAAATGGGCTCAGTAATTAAATTGTTTAAACAGGGTCTTATGAAAGGGGAAATTTTCGAAATAGTGAAATATGAATTTAGAGTGTAAATATCTTTGAAGATGAATGAATGATGAAATATGATAAAAACGAAATTTGCTAAATTAATATTTCATAGAATATAAATAATTAATTTTTCATTTACCGTTTCCTACAGAATTCTCTAATTTATATTAGATTAAGTCTTACTTTCTTTCCTAGCAAGTTTAGCCGTCCAATCGCAAAAAATTCAAACTTAAATTTTAAACAGAAAGTATTATTAAAAAGATTATTTCCTGTTCAGTTGCTAAAAGGAATATAAACCAAATGATCAACTCACAAATGAATATTTCTCTTAATTGGTTAAGAGCTCATCTTGAGTGGGCTACGCAGACACATTTATTAATTTTTTAAAATATTTAACAATGCTTGGCGCTTGTTTGATCTTTTCTAGAGCAGTTCTGGAGCAATGATTCGAAATCTAAGTGAATTGGTCATTTAGGTCAAATATTTTTCACTAACAAAATAGGAACTAATTTCTCTAACATTTGAATTAAAAAATTCAAAATTTATCTGTTTGGGCGTGATAACAAATAAAAATGAAAAATTTATCTAAGCTCAAAATCAGATTGCATATCAACTGTTTGCAATACCAAATCGGTAAATTAAGAGTACACTTTTAAGGTTATATAGATTTTCTCAAAAAATTTTCTAAGATCTGCAAATTAAATAAACTTTATGACTTTCTTAAAATCAAGATAACATTTATTATTACGCCTATTAATCATCAAAATTAAAATAGTACTCCACCAAGGGCTGAGCGGTCAGGGGTACTGTGATTGTCAATTAGATGCTGAAAAGTCTCAAAAGAAAAACAATAGGAGTTGTCTTTTTAACTTTTTAAATAAGATTACCTCTCTTTATATTAAGCCTCTTTTTAAAACCTCCTTCTTTGCTTTATTTCGTAATAATACTATTACTTGTATTTAGAAAAAATTAAGTTCACATCTTATACTGTCAGAATTTTTTTCCCAACTTTAAAGATTTTAACAACCCAACAAAGTTTATAAGAAATTAAATTCCAGTTGCCGTTGACGTTCTTATAAACTACCCTTTTTCTCCTCAGGCAAACAAAAAGTTGGGCACTAAGCTCAAGGCACATGTTGTAAACATGGAACACATTAAAGACCCGTCATTAGTTTCACGTGTCATGTCAACCCTGACAACTCAATCCAGAAGTCAAGTTGCATCTTAGGGAAAAATTATTGTCCAAAAATAGTGTCGGTGTTATCTTGTGAAATCCTAAATTCACTTTACCTTCAAACCTTATAAAAACAACCCTTCCCTTTATGACGAATATAAAAACAAACATCCTTTGCTTTTACAGTTTAGAGAAATGTCTGGCCAGAATATATTTCACGAAAAGTATTAAAAAAAGTGATAAAATTGATTGTGTGGAAAAAAAAGATTTAAAATTTTCCAGACCTTTGAAAAACAAATATCAATATCAAGCAAATTGAATTTAAAAAATATAAATTCATAACATAATAAAAATTACGTTTTATATTCAATTTTGGAAAAAAAAAAAACAAAAAAAAATGTGTATTTCCGTTGACATCAATATTTTTGCAATCGCAATACTTTCTCACTATATATTACATATATAGGTAAGAGAAAGTAATAAGAGTTACCACCAAGGAATTTCATCCGAACATCAGAAATCATCAAGAAATTTTATAATAGAATAATAAGAGAATTTAATATCGTTAATATTTTAATTTGCTTAAAGATCGTGATTTTGATTCCTTATAGAAAAATTTACTAATTGGGTAAAAATTTACAATTAAATGAATGGATCGATGACTGATGATAATATTATATCAATGAACTGACATAATGATATATGTAAAGTTTCAGACATCATTCACGCTCTTCTCAAGTTCTATCTTCACAAAATAAAATTTGTTATTATTTATTTTTTTGTTTATTTTTTTTTAAGTCTTTTTCGGCATCGGAGGCCATTTAGACTCCGTCCTTATTTTTTTAAATTAATTGATAGCCAATATAAAATAAATAAATTTTTGTCGCTCAGAACGGGAAGCGAACCACTGACCTTTGGTATGTGAAGCAAGACCTTTATCTCTGCACCAAGGGAAAGGGCAAAATTTGTTATTTTACACAGCCATAATTTTCTTTTTTCAAAAATATTTCCTTTGGCAATGCTTTGGAACGATGTTCTTTATTATTATTATTATTATTATTATTATGTGCTTCCCCTTGAACCTCTAGAATTCTTCCATAAGTTTCCCCAGAGCTCCGACATATCTAGGTTCTCCTATGGACTTGTTTATTTCCAGCGCTGCTCTCCCAACAAGGGTAGTCAGCAGTCACTAAAAACCGGTATCCTGTAGGTGGAGTAGATGGAGCGAGCCGAGCATTACTGCCTTTTGCATCCGTCCTGCAATATTTTCTCCATTCTGATTGCAGGCCGGAATGATTTTGAGATTAGAAAGAAGCAAGTCATTCATTCCACCGAGGACGCCAATAATAAGGACCACTATTTTTACCGAGTAACCTCCATGCATCTGTCTCAGTTCGGTCGCAATATCTAGATACTTGATCCGTTTGTCCTCCTCTTCGATATTCAACTCTGCTGGAGCCCAGAATTCATGATGTAAATTATTTTAGTCTTAAAATCAAAGAGGACAATATCCGGCCTGGTGGCTTGGGTGGCCGGTTAGTTGAGAATGAAAAGTTCCAATATATATGGCACCCCTCATTCTCAACAACGCACTCAATATTGCCGGGAGCCTATGGCAGCACAGGTGTCTCATCCACACCGTTCGAGTGGCGCAAATGATAGTACAACACCCTCAATGCCGCATTATGACGATACACATAGATGGGAGCATACTCCGGACACGCAGAGAGAAGATGCTATGAAGACTCTTCATGCTGCCCGCAAGCCCTACAATTCGTAGGACCGTCCACGTTCATAATTCGTCGGCGGCAAGAGAGCATGTTGATCACGCCATCCTTGCAGGCAAGGATGAGTCCTTGTACCTCAGTTTCGGGTCTAAGACCAGCCGACATCAGGACGCCAGACGCCGACAGACCACAGGCTTCAATCCTCTGGAAGAAATCTTCATTTAATGGCCTGTCGACCTGCTGCCTTACTAAGGTCTTAAGTTCCGGGAAGAAACAGGAAAATTCCTAATGCCTCATCCTTAAATAGCCTCAAATCCCGAAAAAAAATTAGGTTTGCAATAATTGTTTAGGTTTCTTGTTTATATTTTTTTTTTCATTAGATAGTATTCATCTTATAAAAGTATAATATATTTTCTATTTTATTTTTACGTTCTAATTGAAATCAAAATGTAAATAAATCTCACAAATTTCCTAAATAAATTATTATTATTATCTTTTAATACAATCTACCGTTGTATTAATATAGTTCTGAATTAATATCAAAAATAGATAAATTTTGACAAGTTAAATTGTATTACTAGCTGGTTGAATTCTTTAGCAACTCTCTTCTCCTGATTATTTTTTAAAGATATCTTGTCGAATGAATAGACAGCGAAACTAACAGCATCCTCCATTAGTGGGCACATAATCCTTGCTCTTATTAAATCTGATAGCAAAAGCAAAAGGACTCCGGAGGACTTGAATCCGTTAAGGCGCAACCCGTGTAGAATAATTACGTCAATAATGGGGAGGAATCCATTTAATGGATCCGAATCACAATTTCAATTGATTTTTTATAAGAACTCTAAAATATTAGACGTCTGAATAATAGCGAAATAATTGGCATTTCAATAGGAAACAGGAAATGAAAACTAAATTGTAATTTATTATTATTATTAATATCATTTCACTATGATGCTTTAAAAAAAGTTATTTCAAATTAAGGCCTCTCTCTACTAGATAAATTAGACTTTTTTTCTTTTTTAATGGACAAAGAAGTTGAAATGATTTCATTCTAAAAAAGGAGCATCGATTGAATTTATTTCTTTTGAAGCTCAATTCTGGCCGATTTTTCGGAAGAAATAAATAAAGACGGCTTTAAGTGCTTGGAAGGAGAAGAGAGTTACAAGTGTAAAAGAAGTCTAAGGGTGAAAAAAAAGAAAACCTTGGGGAGAAGATACTTTGGGGATAATTTATAAATAAATCATCGAGGTGGCGTCACTCAACTGCGCTATGCATAAAAATTTGAGATTACTTTACTCTTCTAAAAAGATGATTTAAACTAATTCTCATCTTGAATTAGATGAAAGAAAAATTTAGAATTTTAATTGAAATTGCTAAATTATGAATTTCTAATTAAATATTATTTTGAATAACACCCACCCACCCCCCTTCTCTCTCAATGCGATTGGCATTCTATACAAATATCCAATTATATAACTTCATTTCAAAATGTATTTAAAATAATTGGCTACCAATTAATTTCAATAAATATGGACGGATATTGTCAAATTAATTAGAAATATTTCCTCGCTTATAAAGCAACAGCACATAAAATTTGAATTTTTTGTAAAATTAGTAATTTAGATTATTTAAATTTTTTAAGGGAACGATTTATGGCATAACAGAAGGCTAAGAATTACAGAACTGTCAAGATATATCTACTTTCTCCTACCTATATATGTAATATTATTAAGTACAATATATAGAGAAAGTCTTATGAAACTCTCTCAAAATTTCGATGTCGAGATTTGAACCGAAATATACTTTTTAAGATCCTCTGAGTAAAAAAATATGTCTAGCATAATGTTCTGTTTATTGCTCTCTCTCTCTCTCTCTCTCTGTGTCTGGTTTTTAATAAAATAACTCCAAAACGAAAAAATTTTTGAAACTCAATTTTATATTTAAATTATGGAGGCGTCCTCTTTGCATGCGTCTCTTTTCTTATGGCAAACTTTTTAATAAAATTGGTCTAAAAGAACTAGTAGTATTTTATTAACTACGTTTAAAGTTTTTTTTTCAATTTTCTGAAAATCGGTTCTAACAATCTTTGATTATAATTCATAAATCTGTTATCTTTTAAGTGATGTTAAAATGCATTAACATCCACACCCCTCCCAAAATTCTTCAGGGTTCACTTTACTCTTGCGTATTTTTTAAGTTTTTTCGATTTTCTCCTAAATCGCTCTAATAATTTTGATTAAAATGAGTCTATGTTTAATAAATTAGAAACAAATTAAGAAGAATTAATCATTGTCCCATTTGGGCCATCAATTTGAGATTTTAAGGGGGTGGGAGGAATAGATAGGAAATATGCGCACAGGGAAGCGAACCACTGATCCTTAGATCATGAAGCAACTGTCAATAATTTAATTTGGCTCACCTATCCCATAAAGAATTTGAATCCACCGAAATTCATAGCACAATTTTACAAAAAATTGAGATATGTTGCTCCAACAATTTATTGTATAAACCCTGTCGAAAAAACAAAATAAATTTTATAAATTCAATAGCTCAAATCTTGTGACCATAAGGTAAGCGATTCGATCTTTCTTCTACACCCTATATAGTATTTTCCCTCAAACTGAGCTGAGGATTGACTTTCATCATTTGCATCTAAAATTTCTTATGATGGGGAAGAAGAATTTGATAAATTCACTCCTCATCAAAAATCTCAATTTTTGCTTGATTAGCATAAAAATAAAAAAAAATCGTCGAAAAAACATTAAATTTTTATTTAATTCATTAATTTATTAAAATTGGCTTATAAAAAATTTATTTTGAATTCCCAAATCGATATTGTTTATTCATATTGAATATATATTGTATTTTCTTTTTTTTCCCTTTATTTTGATCATCGAATGTAAATTTTCCACTTTGAAGAAAAATTCTCCACTTCGTCGAAATCCTTGTGAAATAATTGGCTTCGTTGCAATTTTTTATAAACATAGAAGTTGTTTACAAATGTAAGTTAATACTTTTTAAGAATTGACGCTCTAGTGTCGTTAGCCATGCGTAAAAAGGCCTAAACCTAAAAGGAAGTCGAAATCTCAGCCACTCATTGTAGACCCGAAGGGGAATCCAATAACATCTCATCTTCACTCCCTCGCCTTGTCTCAAAGTATAGCTAACTTTCTAACGAGATCGTATTAAATTATACTAAAGAAGATTTTATCTAGCAAATTAATTTACTTACTATTTGCCAATTATAGTAATAATGAAATTAAAAGTTTTCGGGCGAAAATTATTTTTCTTTTTTTGTAGCTAGCTATATTTTTTTTTCTGACAGCTACCCGACTTCACTAATTTAATTTTTTCAAGTTTTATTATTAAGATATTATCAAGAATTTAATTGCTTCAAAAACTTTCAAAAATATTTTGGAAAGACTCAGCAGAACACTTCTTGAGGAGGGGCTCTCTAAACATCGGTGCGGTGGTTTATTTTACATGCCGCGACATGCAAATGAATCTTCTCTTTAATCTCCCGACTACCTCACTTAATTTGTTTCTTAATAACATAATAAAGTTACCATATTTAATGCCATTAATTTATTCAATTATTATTAGCTGTTTATAAATCACTTCCGGGTTCTTTTTATATCTATTTTTTCACACCTCTTTGTATATTATAATTAAAATAAACGTTTTCTTAATCATTTTTATTAATTTAAGTAATATTTTTTATTAATATTCTATAAAATCATTGTAATGCTAATAGAAATTTTTTAAACTTGGAAATAAATAATACCTCTTTACAAATATGATTTAAAAACTTTCTCTTAATTTAGATACAATTCTAAAAGAAATTTCATTTTCTTTATTAATTTCAAAAACTCTTTTTCAACCGCACCCATATAATATTTATTCTATATGCTATATTATTAAAAGTATTTACATAAATTGAATATGATTTTATATATTGCATTGTTGTTGTTGTTTTTTTAATAGTAATATTGGTCAATGGAATTTTTTTCTGAGTTATTAGAATTGCATTCAATTAGGGACCTAGTCAAAAGGGGGAAAAAAAATTTTCTTGGCACTTTTATTCGTTTTTGTACTCTACTCTCCCCCTAAAAATTGTCTTAGCTAAACCAAGACTATCGCCCTTGCGTTCAATTGTTTTGTCCCCAGGATGCGCCTAATTTAAACTTCCTCCAATAGTTTTTATAGTTATATTAAGATTGATAGTTAAATAAGTTTGAATTTTTTTTTAAACTTAATTTTTGAAATTCACCATCTCAATGATAGTTCTTTAAAATTTTTAGTCCAATGAGATTGTTGAATGACAATCGATTCATTCTTGTTTTGTTTACAACCTATGTGATACCGTACAGTGGCATACGCTGGGTTTGAACGCCCAAAGCAATTTAAAATATTGAGCACCTTCATTAGCTGTTAGCTATGGCCCATCAGCTGTTATAATTTCAAGTTTTATTACCATTTATTTTCTAAACCTATAATTACACTTTCAGAAAATGAATATATATATATATAAAATAAATTATTGCAGCCATTAATATTTACTTCATACTGTAATATTTTACAGGTTCCAATAAAAGTATTACAAAATAGGACAGATTAAATGTTAAACATTATTAGTATATAAATTGCACTTATTTAAAATTTGCAAATTTTTCAATTATACTATTAAGAATTACATTGTAAGGTTATTTATCCTTGCTTATAGTTGATTACTGATAGTCCTGAAATATTTTTTTTTTTTTTTATATATCAAACAATTTTTTGTACTCCTAAAAATTTAGCGCCAGAGAAACTGCTCCTCTGTCCACCTCCCTGCTACCTTATACTACAGAATTCGAATTTGAAGAAAAAAAACTAATTTTTTCGCATTGAGTGCATGTTTACAAATTTTATTTTACCTTATTTTTGGAATGATCTCCTCGAGGGACCATTTTTGTTTTCAGGGTCTTTTAAAGTTGGAGCTCCGTAGCATTGCACCTCCACTTGGCCGTCCTTTCTTATTCATTTAGTAGATCCATTCTAATTTAAATAAAAATTTTAATGTCCTAGAGAGTAAAAAAAAAAAAAAAGATAAGGCGATATAATACAATAACAAATTGTAATGATAATGTTAATTATAAAGCAAAATACTTTTTGTTTCATAAACTTTTCATTATATCATTCATGAAGATAAAAAGTGACAGATTTTTTCTTTATGTCTTAATCTACTTTTTTCTTTCATTCTCAAAAAGATATCTGGCAAAATAACTGAAATGAAAAAAAAATATAAAACACGCACTCTCTTGGAAATATTATCTCACCTAAAAGTTATTAGGAAAGCTTGCACCCCTAGGTTTGTTTCTCTGGGATGCAATAACCGACATTTAGCCTGGCTTTCTTGTGGAAATGTAATTTATCATAGGACGAACAATCGTCCTGTTCTCAGCTCAAGTGCATTCCATAATTCTTAATTATCTTTTATGAGGCAACGAATCTAAAACAACAGAGTATCTATAAATTTAATACAAAACACAATTCATCACATTTTCATCCTTGCCTCAACTTCCAAACTATGCTGATATTTATGAACAATTGCAAAATATAATTATGATATATTAATGATAATAATAATAATAGTCATTATGAGATAATATAAATTTATCTTTTTATATAATCCCTTGTTTATCCGAAACTCATCTCATAATTTGTTAAATCAATCATTTTACCCTCCTCCAAATAATTCGTTAACTGATGAAGATTAATTAATTGTACTTACTAAAAGAATAGATGTATTTTGTTCGATAGTGATAATGCAATATTGATGGTTATTCTCTGATTTCAATTAACTTGCTTAAATTTTTTTTTTTTGAAATTTTGAAATACCGTAGTGCCTTTATAATAGCAAGAGATTTGGTTTTTCACTCTTTCTATATTATTTTATCAGTTATAGAGTAATACTTTTAAAATAAAAGTTGTAAGACTTAATATTCTTTAAAAGTTCCTTAATTTTTTACTAAAAATTAAAAGCGCTAAAGTTTAAATTTTTATATTATTTAAACTAGTTTATTTGCTTTTTACTCTTCCTTATGTAATATATAGAAAAAGTATTGCGATCGCGAAAAAATTGATGTCGATATTTCAACGGAAATACACGTTTTGAGATCCCCTAAGTCTAACAAAATGGTCTGTTTGTGAACAAGAACAATGAACAAGATTACTCAAAAACGTACAATGCTAAAATTTTATATTTATCCTCATCATTTGAATAAAATCTTTAAATAGAATCAAAATTTTTGAGTATCGATGTTTACTATAAAATATTTTTATAATAATTAATTAAATTAAAATATTGATTTTATTGGAATAATTTTTTAATTATTTTTTATAAAGAATTCTTTTGGGGATGAGGATATTTTAATGAAGCTTTTTTAAATTTCCCCCTGTGTATTTTTACCTTTGATCTTCACTCATTCGAAAATAAATTAAGAGTTAAAATTGAATTAATTAAATATCTGAATAAATATTAAATAATTTTTTTTTTAATGAAAAAATTATCGCTATGTATATTTTTTCACGCTAAAATATTCCACTCGATATGGTTGATTCACCATTGAACTTATAAATTTATAATTATACAATGAAAATATTTATATTTTCATATAAAATATTTTGAATTAATGGAAAGATATTAAAGGGAAACTTTTATATTTATTTGTTGCAACTTTTATCCATTTGATTTTATTTTTTTAAAAGTCCCTATTAGGAATAAGACTTATTGAAATATTAAAATGGTTATGACCTCTTCTGGAAGAATATAGACCAATAAAAAATTCTTTTTGTTTTCCACTTTACCACTCATCTTCACTTAAATTTATATTCAATTTCCCTAAGGACCATAAGGGCGCAACAAAACTCAAATCTTATATCTT
The DNA here is from genome assembly GCA_010014785.2 of Anisolabis maritima. Lineage (NCBI taxonomy): Eukaryota > Metazoa > Arthropoda > Insecta > Dermaptera > Anisolabididae > Anisolabis > Anisolabis maritima. The sequence goes on along the minus strand of JAAAKE020093033.1, from coordinate 9,732 downwards.
TATAATTTCATTTATCTATATTTCTTACGCCAAAAAACATTGTTTTCTTATTATACTATATAGAAAAGTTGAAAAATAAATCAGCTTTTTAAGAAACATTGCTGCCAGTGGTAGCTCATACATAACGACACAATACCATCCCCACCATGGAAAAAAGACAAATAATAATTAATCCTTTTTTCACTCATTAACGAGTGTTGCTTTTTATATTTCGGGATTTGAGATCAAAAACAAATCTTTTTAACCAAATGTTCATTCAATATTGAATGTATGCTGGTTCCACTACTGCCCAAGGATATTTCAATCTCACGATAAGTCACATGATCTTGCAGTATCAGTTCGTGCACAGCATAAATGTTTTCCGGAACAACAACCGATTTTGGACGACCTTTACGAAATTAGTCCTTAACCGAACTACGGCCACAATTGAAGTCGGTAAACCATCGATAAACAAGAGTTCTTGATGGTGCTTCATCGCCAAATGTCGAATTAAGTTTATTGTGCTCTGTTGTATTAATCCATGTCTAAAGTAAAAAATAATTGCTCTAAAATGTTCACAATTTAATTCCATTTTTGGCTGAAATGTTATATTATATTAAAGTTATTGTAAACTACTCAAATAGCGCTATGTCAACACGTTCTGAGTACGTATACAATAAAAAATGTCTTTACTTTACTTTACGATAGAAGCGTTAGCAGCTCTAGTTTAGCGCAATTCCGAAATATAAAAGGCAACCCTCGTATTTCCAATTACTTAAGTTCAAAAAAAATTTTGAATAATATTTCAGTCGCGTCTTTTTTTCATAATATTTTTTTCCTATTAAATCTACAAATTTACAAAAAAAAAAAAAAAAAACAAAAGACAAATTTATATTTAAAGGAAGTGAAATTGACCCTACCCAAAGATATATATTGATATAAATAATTAAATAATAAATATAGACTAGGCTGTTACTGTATTTGAAGCCTCACAAAATGATTTCAGTGGCCGTCACTGATGTCGACGCTAAATAATGATGAATTGATTTATAAATATCTGGAATTGAAAAGAAAAGTCTTAATTTATTACTTGAGAATTTTATATTTCTATTGGCTAATAAATATTGAATAGTTGAATTAATTTGACATATTTTGAATGAAAGTCGTGGGAAAAAAAGGTTCTAATAACAAATTGAAGAAATGAAAGAGATAAAAATTTGCTTAAGTTCTCTTACAAATAATCCATTAATAAATATCTCTTTGAAAATATCATTAATTATTATACGTAGCTAGGATTTTTCGATAAATTTATCGATTGTCAGACTTGACAAATGGTTTGTCGACAATAATATTTTTTCTTTAATTCTCAAGCGTCGGAGGGATGAAATTGAGGAGGATGCAAAAAATAATAGAGGGAATTTTTTCTTTGGAAATGATGTGTTAAGACCCAAGGAAGTCGATCCACTAAAAGAGATAATGGAATGTCACTAGCAGTCCATCTCCCCTCTGAGAAGTAAGCTTTTACCTATAATGACAAATTTGATTTGTTCTCTTAAATAGGCATGCCATTTATATATATCGATAATTTCTTTTCTCATCTCTCTAGACTTCTTTTTAATGGACACTTACCATCTAGTGTCATCTTTAAACAAAGGGCGTTTGTCGTTACGCACTCTTCTTTCTTTAAAAGTCCTTTATATATCTCAATCTGTTTTCTGTTTGATACTATAAATTAGTATATTATTAACTTAGACTATTATTTTCAGAAGATGATTTTGTCATTCATCATTCCATTCACACATTTGTAAATAATAATTTTTCTTAATCTCTTAGAACAGATTCAAATGAACTTATTATAGTCATTCAAGTGAACTATCAAAAATTTTGTTAATTGTGTGCTGGTGCACTACAGGAATCAAAAGAATTGTATTGTTAAGAATAACTTAATATAAAGTATTAATCCCTTCGGGCATATACATATGTTCGGTGCCTCAGGAACTAAAATATCTTTTTTTTTTTACTTTCACATATCTATATATGTAATATATAATGAGTAAGTATTTTTATCGAAAAAAAAGGGATTTCAACGGAAATACACTTTTTGAGGTTAAAAAATTTGGTCTGTATGTGTTTGTCTGTCTGTGAACAAGATTACTCAAAAACAAAAAAACGTACGAGGCTGAAATTTTATATTTAAGCTAGATACTTTTGTAGCTTGCATCTCTAGCCTTTTAAATAAATAACGGGTACTAATACTTGACTTGACTTTTTTCTTTTTTTTTTGATTTTCTCAAAATTCGCTCCAAATATTTTGTTTAAAATTTATAAAATAACTATTTATTAGATGATTTTGAAAAGTATTAACCCTTTTCTCCTTCCCCCCCCCCCCACAAAAATTGCTTGGGCCCATTTTACTCTTTTTTTAGGTTCTTTGTGATTTTTACTTCTCTTATCTCTTAAACTCCTAACTAACTATATTGATTAAATGTTGTATATTGAACAGGCGGGCGTTGAGGCTTTTCCTCGGGGCCACCTATCTGAGCTTCAGCAGTGCTTGGCCTTGCTTAAAATGAACAATCGGACTGTTCCTCTTTACCGCCGCTAGAAGTGTCTATATTTTAGAAAAAGTTTAAAAAATATATTACCAAATTGTTTAGATAATTTAGAATTTCACGATTATTGTTATTATAAATAAAAGACATTTTGGCTTTATTCTTGGCTTTTTTTTTAGGAATTAATAATATAAAAAATGATATTACTATACCAATCTAATAATACAACGTTTCGGACATTATCTTCCTGATAACGGTTGCAGGAATAGTGGTCAAAACGTTGTATTATTGTATTGATATAGTAATATCATTTTTTGTATTATTAATTACCAAAAAAAGCCAAGGTTAATGCCAAAATGTCCTTTATTTATAATATTATTAAATTTTTTATATTCCTCTCTTTCTCCATCTTCATCTTCTATCTTTAATTACTTGAAGGAAAGATAGAAAACTTGCTTGAAAGCAGAAATTGGTGAGCGTATGCAAGCGCTTCGAGTATGCCTTGGCATAATTATCAGGAGAAGAAGCTGACAGGCGCCAGCTGTCTTGTTGGGCGACGTTTTTCCATGAAGATGGAAAATATAAATACATAGGCTATTGCAGTGCATTGCACTGCGGTGCATTCCTAGTGTCAACTTCTCTATCTCAAACTAATTTTTGCTTAACGCCCTCCCTCCCCTTTTCCCAAATATAAAACCATATAATTATCTCATAATTATATTGACAAAAATCATATTATTATAAAATTTCTGATATGACACTATATCCTAGAGTTTTTCAATAATTACTCTATTTTATCAGTCTTATTAATAGGTTTTTTCCAATAAGTACAAGAACTGATCCTATTTGTATGACGACGCATGCGCATTGTAGTATGTTTTTTTTCTCATTGGAATAAATAAAATAAACATCCTTGCTGTGAAGCTAATTTTTTTGTCTTTATTTCTGTAAACATTTTATATATATACGTTGTATTATACAATTTCTGTTCTCGTAACCAACCTTGAATATATATGTATGTATATATATTCATAAGTAGAGCAAACATATTCTCAGTTGAGAAAAAAGATGTAATTTTGAGATTTTTGAAAATTCATTTTTAATATTAAATTTATAATAACCTAAACAATAAGCTAAATTACACATGTTTAATAACAGGAATATCGATTTTACAAAAATTCCAAAATCAAATCCGTCCTCTTTGAACGGGGCATCTGCGTCAAACTCAGCATCCATTAAAAAAACTACCCATGAAAAAAAATTGTTCATAATTATAAATGTAATAATTCTAATTATAAATATAATAATTGTGGGCTATATTTATCTATTAATAGCTTTTGAAATATTTTGTCCTCTTGGTTCATTATTACCAAAGTTTGATGATGAGTTTTAAATTTCAATCGTCACACAATCGATTTGCAACAATTGCCCTCAACATAGCGTGGGACCCAAATGTGTCGGATTGAGATATTTCATCGTTAAGGGAATAATCTTTTGATTGAGGAATTGGCCCGGTTAAAAATGCAGTGAATGGGGCATTGATCGTGGTAGTAAATAAACGCCCTTTACTTTGATAGATTCAGTTTGAATTTATTTAAATTAATTTTGACTTTAAATAAATTTTATCCGTGGACGCAAAGCTCATCCCTGGAACATGAAATAGACCTCCACTTCCAAAGATATGGGATACTTTTTTTGATTAGAATTCTAAACAATCTTAATGATAATGGGATTAAATCACTTTCATAAAATATATATATTTTTTTTTGGAAAATTAATGATATTCTCTAAGTAAAAAAATGACAGTAATCTTGAAATTACAAGTGTCTTAGATAATATTCCTTAATAAATAAAATTATATAGCAAGGGTGTACTCACTAAGTAGCTCTGCTTTTGAAATACAGGCTTTAATGTTCGTGTGGTGATTAACTTTAAGTTCTCTCACCTGGCAGGGGAGAATCCCTCTAAGCTGTTCCTGGATTAATTCTCCTAAAAACTAGGCAAAAATCTTATTTCCGTAGTGACAGGCGTTCGTCGCAAGTGACTTACTTTAATTAATTAAAAGAGGGGACGCCTTTTATGTAAACAAAACTTTTAAATGTTCTTTTTCCTCTTGTTTGAGTTCAAAGGACTTTTTTCTCCAAGACAATTAAATTTTTTTTTGCAAACAATGAAATTTATTATGTTTGTTTTATTTTTATTCAAAGTAAAGTATTTTATTCTCATATTTATACAATTTATCGTATGGCTTCTGATACCGAAAGACAAAAAAATTTACTATTCTTCAGTATTCTAAAATTCTTTTAAAATTTGAATTCAAAATTTTCAAATTTAATCCATTTATATATTTATATTTTATACATATTCCAGTACAGCCCCCGAGATATTTTTCCTTTTTTAATTAGTTAACTTAACTCTACTTTTAGAAATAAATATAAAACTACGCTCGCAGCCTATTATTGCCGCGCACTCACACAAATCATCAGCCTGTAATGGCTAATGACTATATCCTAATATTCTAAAGATTTTGTAATTTTATTATAATTTTCATGTATCCATTGAAAATTAATAGGTAACTCTTTTAAATGAAAAAGTTCTTTAAAATATTTAGATATTAAACGTAGATTTGGGCAATGAATAAATGACAACTTTGATATTTTTTTAACTAAGTATGTATATTTCTTATAATCTCACTTTCCCCCCTCCCTTCTCATCAAGATTTATGCTATGCGACAAGCTGGTTTGTTTTCTCTCACGTTAACTTTTGTTATACCGATCCCGAAATTTGGAAAAATTGCAAGTTAAGAAGAAGAATTAATATTTATTTGAAGTGAAATATCGTCAGTCTTCATTTATTGGTCTATCCTGTTCTCGAATTTTAAAATTCCCAAATTACAATTGGAATCCAAGAACTGTGAATTCATATTTAATAATTTTAACGGATTATTTTTTCTCTTTTCAGACCTTATCTTGGAAACTCAGCCAAGGTTTAGCATCGCAAAAACATCTCCTCTTTGCTTTCTAACTAAATGATCCAGAATTTTTTTAAAGTCTTTTGGACTTCATCTATATTTATTTAAATTGGTAGCCAACATCTAGAACTTCAGAGAAAAATAATTTATTTTTATTTATCACGTGTAAAATTTCATAATAGTTCGAATAGTTTGAAGAATTAAAAACGCTTTTGTTAAGAATAGGCAAAAACACTTTGTATAAACTTAACGCTTTTTATACAAAGAATCCATTTTTAAATGTCGATCTTTTGTAGATAATTTGCATAAATTTGTATTCAAAGTTTAAACTTGCTCCTGGATTCATACAAGATACTTGACTATTCATGCAAAACAAATAGGGTTAATTTATATTATTGATCCTTCAGTATAATGTTAAGCCAAAAGATAAATCACATGTCAATGGGCCCAAAAATACAAAGGCCACCCAGTAGTCCAACATAACTGAAAAACTTTGCACCATACACAAAAAAAAAATTATTTTTTCTCACGAAAAGTCAACCAATCAATTATTATACATTTGTTCTATTTTAATCTTTTGTAACTCATTTAAACGAGGATAATATTTCAAAACGATTGACAGTTTCATAAATTATACTCTTCTAAATACGTCACCATTAGTTTAAAATAAACATGACAATCAAATTTCAAATTGAATGAGGTGATTTTCGCTAAAATATGAACAGGCAGTCAGCCATTCCCTTTAAAGATAAGAGCTTTTTTACGCTGATGGCGCTTGTCATCTATAATTTTTAATTCACCTCTCAGAGCTAGTAAGATTATTATATACTCATTAAGTAAATTATGATCTCGCAAATATTTTCTTTGAGCTCAATATATTTGCAAAATTAAAATAATTATCTAAATAATTTAGATAATAGGAGGGAACATTAATTATATATTTATAATTTAAATAATTAAATATATCCTGACTGAGCGAGCCAGGATTTTTTCTTGTCTATCTTTTTTTTTTTTGCAAATTTGGCTCAAAATTTCATTATTAATTTTTTTGCTTTCATTTGTTCTTGTTTTTTATTAATTTTTTTGACTTCCAGGTCGGAAGAGAGGCTCCTGTTACTGCTTTTGTCTTGAAGTATAAACGTATCTAAGCGGATATACTTATATTTTTTGAGACATATGAGACCTTTCTTTGTTATCTTGAATTTGGATTTCGTTTTTTTTGTTGCTTCATTTTTTCTATTTCTTTTTAATTTGAATTTATTGCAAATTAGTAAATATATTTGCATATTTTATTAGAATGTGCCGTCTTTGGCTCAAAATTTTAAATAATACATCTTTACTTAAAAAAAAAAAAAACAAAACAATTCACTAATTATTTTTTTATTTAACTTCATTTATGAAAAATGATATTTAATGTAATCTTAAAGACAATGAGGAAAGTTTATTTTTAAGTCGACGTTACGTCAAAATTCCTCCGAAGATCTTGTAGTGTTTATTATATATATATAATATCTTTGGCGTCCTTTTGAACGTAGCATCTTGTGCAGTTGTGTCACTTACAACCCCTCTTGCTGCTTAGTACTTAAAGGGAAACGGATATCAGACCTCTCAGCCGCTAGAAGGAAAAAAGCAGAAAGAGGAAAATCTAAATCAAAATTTATAAAATCCTAACTAAAAATAGAAGAAGCCACAGCCTAGATCGCTTTTGTACCATCATATATTTTTGAATTATTATTTCACGCAAGAATAAAGAGGATAAAGTTTTTTCGATATTCCAATTTTAAGAGGAACTTTATTTATTATATTTATTAGTTTTTTCTCCAAAAATATTCACTTTAGTCTAAATTATAAATGGCTAGACTTACAAAATTTGTTTGGAACACATTTTTAAAAATTTTTCTATTTTCCAATTTTTACAACACCTCCCCATCCTTCAAAGAAATTTTTTGGCCCCTCCTCCCAAAGGCAGGAGAATTTCATATATTTAACGCGACAAATAAATAACACTTGAAAAATTATTAAAATTAATCAAAATTTTCGACCATATGAATATTACTTTGGACTCTTTTCTATTCTAAAAAACAAAAAATAAGATCCGGAATGTATGTATGTTTTACACAATTTTGTTTATAAATTTATTTTTTGTATCATTTTTACACCTATGGCCAAAGTAATGGCTAAATAAAAAAAAAAAAGATCCGGAAGAATCTTTTCCACACAAGTGACATGGGCTGCAATGTTTGCAGCCTGGGGACTTAGAGAGAAAAACAATTCCTTTATCTAGATCTCGAACAAGCTAAATCTGCTCCTGATTTACTCGCTAATTAAACAAATTGGGTAATTGTTTTTTTTTATATAATTAAAAAAAAAATGATTTAGAAATCCTCTTGATTTCCTTATACGTTATCTATATAGGTTTAAATGTATTCATCAAGTAATAAAACGAATTCAAAATTTAATTTATAATGAATAATAATAGAACGAAATATTCAAATGATTGATTTAATTAATAAACTTCCTTAAGGAAAAAAAAAATATTATTGAGCAAGTATTAATGAAAATCTTATAAAAACGCAGAGGTGTATTATAAAGATAGAAAAGAATGCCAGGGCTTGGAAATAAATTCCATGCCATGAGGCGTGACTTACAAAATGCTGATGCCTTGATTATTACTAAATAGCGCATCAAGAAGAGACCAAACTGTGGAAATGACGAGGAAGCTAAAGCACTCTACTAATCAGCCGAAAGGTTAATCTGGCTAAGCTTCTGAATTGGGTACACAATTCTAGGAATTTAAGGATCGATCTTTTATTTTAAATTCTAAATTTAAATAAGATTGTCAAGTCATTTAAACTTCCTAAGGAGCAAACAACAAATTAATTCTGAAGAAATAAAATTTATTGCTTCCTTTAAGCTTCTTAAATATTTCAAACATTTATAATAATGTGACATTGATTCTGGATTTTGAAATGGAACATCTTAATTATTAATGTTTTAAAGGAAAGAGAGAGAAAAAAAAAGGATGTCAGCTTCATTCATCCATAATAATTATTAGTTAATATGAATGAGATTGAGAAAAATGTCGACAGTTATGAAAATTAGCAAAATTACTTTATTCTTAAAATATAAACGAGGAATTTGAATTCATGTAATACAATATTAAGGTAAATAAAAAAAAAGTAAATCTGCCGAAAAATGCTTAAATCAATTTTAATATTTGTCAAATTTTTTTTATCAAAACATCTATGCTACTTTTCATTATAACTGATTTATGCCCTAAAAATAGTAAATTTTATCTGTTACTTTTAAATTATTAAATTTTCTTCATTCATTTTAAATTACGATAAAATGATTAATCAATCATTCAGGAAAAAGAAAAAAAGAAAATGAATGTCAGATCCTTAGCCCAATTTCGTATTTAAAATATTTTTATGTAAATTAACAATACATAACTGAGCGAAAAAATTTATTTAAATTATATTGGCTACCAATTAATATAAATAAATAAGGACCGAGTCTAAATGGTCTCAGATGCCATAATAGACCCACAGTTTTAAAAAATAAAATTAACAATTTTAGGATTTTTTGCGATTACTTAAATTTTCTCATTAAAATACGCAAATAGTTCCGTTTTCTTCGATAAAACATTTAAATTAAATGGCTTAAAAGGTTTATTGTCAAAATATTATCTTTAATTTATTGTGCTTGTAATATTTATCAATATGGCCTTTGTTTCTTTGAATCTCTTTGGCATCTTTGGCTATATAGACTTATAAACGATGCATGCATATATTCATTACGATACAGATTATTCATCCTTTTTTATTTAGACCAATTGATATCCAAATGGTTTAAATAAATTTTAATCGAAAGGCGTGGGATACGGACCCACATCCCTTGGGTTTTAACGTTATCAATTTTGACAATGTTAATATTTTTAAACTCTCGACCATGTAGGGGGTGAGGGACAGGGCCTTCGAAACAGAAATAAAACAAAATGCAAAATAAAAAAAAAAAAAACAAAAACCAGGACTAAGCCGATCGGTCATCTTTGCCAACCAAATACCAACAAATAATAGTAGAATTTAGAAGAGATCCTTTATGAAGTCAAAAGTTATTCAGCCATCTAGACATCGTCTTTGTTAGCCAATATAATATTGGGTTGTTCGGAAAGTCATTTCGTTTTTTTTGGGGAACATGAAAGACAGTTTTCGTATAATGAATAAATA
>JAAAKE020093022.1:8305-20236 GCA_010014785.2 Anisolabis maritima | reverse complement strand
CAACATTAAGTACATCTGTTGAATATTTGATTCAACAATTAAATAAGAATAATTTAGATATATCTCCTTCAAAATCAAGTATATTATTATTATATATTGTAAAAGGTATGGCTGTATTGCTAATCCTCAATAAAAAAAAAAAAAAAGAATAAATATAATTTATATTTTATTAACGTTAATGCCAAGCAAATTCCTGTATTAAATTAAATATTTATTTATCAAAGACTCGAATTTTCATTTCCAAAAAAAAAGATTACATATTCCTTAAGAGAAAGAAAAGAAAAATTGTTTCGTTTCTATTTATTTTCTATATTAAAATGAAATGAGCAACAAATAAAAGTTATTAATAAGTATATGCTAATTGTTTTTTCTTCTTCTTCTTTATTTGTGGCTATTGACTTTTGAGAGAGTTAATTATTATAAAATTTATTATTTTAATTTAATTTAAAAAAAAGACAAAAAAATTTAAAAAAAAAAAGAAAATTATTTATCAACCAAAGAAAAATAATTGAAAACTAAGAATATAATTAATTAACAATGGAATATAAAAATTAAAATTACTAATTAGAATATAAAGAGTTGAAATATAAAGAAAATATAAAGAAAAAAAATATTTAATGAATATGTCTCAAAATAAAATCGTAAAGTACATCATTTTTGTTTATTTGATTAGTGGATATTATTGTTTGCTAATTTTTTATATATTCATCATGAGTGATTCTCAATCAGAAATTTTTACCGGAAAAATAATAACATTTAAAAAAATTTAATTTAATGGCGACATCTGTTTCTTTCTAGGTTGGACACTCCTGCTTTCAGTAAAAATAGTTTTCTATTTTTTTCATGAAATAGGCTAAAATATGGAAATAATAAATCATTCTCCCCAGGTAAATAGTATTAATTATTACTTTTATGATTTATATCGTTCGTAGTACGTAATTAAAATTAGATTGAAAAAAATGATCTTAAATTTTTATTAGATTAATTAAATTTTTATAAAAAAAAAAAAAAAAAACCGGGTTCTTAGAGAATGGAATAATCGTTTCTTTTAACTTTCGTTTTATTTTTAACTGCCAAAAAGAGATAAATTTCAGTGATGACATTAACGCCCAATTAGTTGATACTTGTGATGTGCTTGCTAAGAGTCTCTCCCCCTCCCCTCTCCTCAGCTAAAGGGGAAATCGGGGCCACTCTAGCTTTAACTCCTTTACACTCCACTTTCCCGAACTCTCCTTTGCCTTCTTAGCAAGGAAGAGCCTCTTCTATTTTAGGCTCTTTGAAATGGAAATTGTACAATGAACGTGAACAATTTGAAATAGAAGAGAAGGGATAGTGTTGAGAAACGGGCTGCATTTACTTTTTATGTATATACTATTAACTAGTAAAAAAAAAAATTTCACAGCCAAAAGAAGTTTTGATGTGAACATTTTATTTGCATACCTATTCTTGTCAAAGTTGTCAATTTATGGTAGATAGGTGCGTAGCTAGCAGATTTGCGGCCTGGAGCGCAACCCGTTTTTGAATGAAACGTAACTTATTAATTTTTGTTTTAAATGCGTCCCGCATTTCCATTGGTAACTTTATTATTGGAATAAGAATGAAAAGAGGCAAAAAAAGATCCCCAATGAGATTTATGTTACAATCTACAGGCCTAAATTGATTGACGTCCTCATCATCGTGAAGTCAGAAAAATTGAATAAAATTTCATAAATTTTATTAATATTTTATTGCGAAATTCAATAAGTTAGGCAAAGCTTCAATTTCTTACAATATTAAAAAAAATTAATTTATGTTTTTTAAAAGTAGTTATCCCTTGGCCCTTTCGGCTTTCTTTAAGGGTATAATAAGAAAGATCGAGATTCAAGACAATATAATTTATTTGATCAGGAGTGACATTTCGGTCCTAGATTCCATCTTCATTGGCGAATGGATCATGTTCATGCAAAATGAAAAACATTTACTTGAATGATTGATTTTAAGAGAGAGAAGATCATCTCAATCTATAACCTAAAAGTTACTCCTGATCAAATAAATTATATTATTATATCACTCAACTTTCCTTATCTTAAATAAGAGAAAATTGTGATGTGTGATTATCACACCAGATTTTTTTATCGTCTCCGCCTTTGAATCGCGCCAAGGGAAGAAAGAGCATGGTGAGAAGCCCCTTTCCTTGGGGGGACCCAAACTCAAGACACGGACGAATCAGAGCCTTGTAGAGGATTATAAGTTGGTGAGGGGAGAAATACTACTTGGATGTGCAGACCAAACTTCCAAGCAGCAGATTTGACGACCGCAGAGTCTCTGAACACAAGATTATTGTGACTGAAGGTGACGTATGGGTGGAAGCTTATTTGGACCAAGTTAAACGCTTCCTGCTAGAATAAAAGGAATTATCAGTCACAGTGGGGAGGGAGAGCCATCAGCATTTTATAGATTTTTAAGTGCGCTTTTACTCTAATCATTAATGGATGTGCAGACCAAACCAAAAAGTCCCCAACTTTTTTTTCACAAGTAACCAGGCCAAGCTGAGCAAAGGGCATAAATAAAGCCAATCTTTCAACCCTTAATGGCTGGCTTCCAACGATTTCAAAATCTTTAAAAGTCAAAAAGGTAGAGGTAGGCAGGAGGAGGTCAAATAAAATGTTTGTCTCGCATGAGCTTTGAGAGAAGAGGAGAGGGAGTCTGAGGTATATAATATCAATTCATATAATTTGAATCCGGATCATCAGCTTGAATATTTTACTCATGATCCAAGCTATAAAAAATAATTAGGAAATTTATTGGTGAAAATAAAAAGAGTCAAAAACAAAGACATTTATCAATGAAATTTTAAATTTTTCTATATTAACCAGTTTTATAGACGAGTTTTTTTTTTTTTTTTTTTTTTTTTTTTTTTTTTTAATTAGTTTTTTTTTTTTATATAAAAAAAGGGATTTAAATAATAATCTAAATTATATTAAATTTTTTTTTTTTTTTTTTTTTTTTTTTTTTTTTTTAATAAAACTGCTTGTTTATTTATAAACAAGAGATGAGATCTAGAAATTAATCTAGGTTAAATAATTTTTCCAAAATTTTTATTAACCTGTTTCATATATTTATAATTTTATATTTTTATTGGCTATCAAATTTTAAATTACGGTTGTCTGGCTTAGGGAGAGCCAAGAGAGAAATCATTTTGAGTTTTGGAGGCGAATACAATGGTAATTCTTAGAGCAGTTGTTTCATAATCCAAGGTTCTTGAATGATAAAATTTATTCATAATTTGAATAACATAATTTTTTTTTAAGTATTTTCGGCATCTGTGCTCAGTTAGACTTTAAACGATATACCATATAATATATTTAAGATACATGTTATCCAGACATATTTATTTAGACCAATTGATCTAAATAAATTTTCATGGCATTTAAGGTTATCAATATTGACAATGCCGATAGTTCTAACCTTTTGCCCGCAGCCTGGCTGCCAACTATGGTCGGATAATATTATATAAATGCTACACATTGAAAAAAAAAAACTCCATGAAAATCCGTCAAGTAGTTTCAGAGTCTATGTGTTTCAATTAATAATTAAAATGATAAAATCTCACAATTATTATTCTAAAATTAATGATAAATATTAAATTTTATTTATTCTCTTTTACTTTCCTACACTTTTATATACAGGATGGGGCAAAAAGTACGGATAGGAATGGGTAGTACTTGGGAAGTGAGAGGCCTACGACCTTCCCACTTCACCTGAGAGTGCCAGTACACATCAAGCACTAGATATATTACAGATTATTTTCGTGATACTGAAAATTATTTATATAAAAATTGAAGGAAATTGCATTTTGCAAAACTGTATTTATTTTTTTAGCCTTTAGACGGGTGTAGAGTCAATGCAAATGAATAAATGATTATCTCAATTTGATATATTTTTTTGGTAGCGATTCGTCCAAAATAAGTGACTAGAAAAATTGAAACTTCCGAAAACCTAGATCACAAAAACATTAAACAAATAATCTAAATGATAATCTCTAATTCAACAGCCACTTGTCTCGTAAACGCACTCAGTGCTGATGAGCTTTTCATTCCAAAGTGAAGAGCAGTGCGATTAGCCCAATGCTGGATTCGAAAGAAACCGGCTTTCAAAAGATGGACACTTGAAACCAATTGCCATATGAAGGTGACAAATTCTTTAATGTCAGCAATCAATTTCCTTAAACATGGAAACGCAAAGTCATTTCTTCAAGTTAACTAATCAAATTGAGATAATTCTGTTACAAGACTTATCGCCTCAGCCTTCTTTATCTCCCTTTTGACTTGTTTTGTTATTTCTTTTTAGGTAGCCGATTAAGGTAACAAACTAGTAAGGACTATCAGGAGAGGCTCTAGCTAAAGGTAGACTAGGCGACAAAAGTTGAAGATTAAATTTTCAATTTTTAATTTTTATTTTATTTCTCAAAAAAAACTCACAAAGTAAATATTGAATTGTATTTGAATCTAAACTAAAAAAATTTTCATATTTTTGTTTTTATTTGAGAGAGGGGCGCCAAGTTTGGAAACCGCCAAAAGGTCTTGGACCGACCCTGAGGATTATGTCTTCAAACCGAGACAAAATGAGTAGGACAGAAGAGAGGGCTGAGATTTTGGGCGAAAAAAAGATCAAACAAAAAGCTATTGTATATACTCGAGACCTACCCTAAAAAAAGGTCAGATAAAAATTTTAACTTTTGATTTTACAGCCCTTTTATGATGGAGCGAAACTTCTTTTATTTCCAAAAGCACTTCAGGATGACGGCCTTTGTTCTAGACCAGAGGTTCCCAAACAGGGGGAAATTTTTATTTTTCAGGGGGGGGGGGAGGAACTTGAAATGCTTAATAAAATAAAATAATTTTCATTATACTCGTAAAATTTTTTTTCACATTTTTTTAATTATAAGATATGATCTTTTTATTTATATTTTGAATTGTATTTTTCTTCGTTAACCGTTTAACCTTCCCTCTTTATTTAATTATTTTTGTTTAGAGTTAAAACTTGGCGCTAAAAGTAGTTTAAAAAAAACTATTCATTCCTACTGTTTTTTTTTTTTTTTTATTACAGCCTTTTTCTTGCTTGGAAATGGGGGAATTATTTTCTGCAGTTTTCTGAAAAGGGAGAATTAAATGAAAACTGTATGGACTGGACTAGACGATCTTGAGGGTCGCCTAGCAAGAAATATGTCAATATAAATAAATATTGTATAAAATATTCAAATTTCTTGCCAGGTAACTCTCAAGATGATTTAGGCCAAAAGCTGAAATATCAGTCTGGAGTTGTGAAATCAAATGAATTTCGCTGTCTTTTCTTTGACTCCTTCCAAACAACATGCGGAAGAAGAAGACAAAAATTTTCTCTCTATAAATTAAAGGCATAAAAACCTGCAGTATTCCCCGGTTGGTGCACTAATGCCACACATCAAAGCCCATTGCCGGTTTCTGACTCTTAGTGGTCAATTCCCGGGGAGTGACAGACCCTTCCCCTTTCTACTTCCTCTTTTCTTACCATCCCGCCCAATCCTTCTCTATTCATATAAAAGGCAAAAATTTAAAATTTAAAATGAAGTATAGATCATTAATTATACAATAGATTATTAATTGTGAAATTTAATTATTTTGATTTTCTGTTTGTAACGCTTGAACTCCGAAACTTCTTGACGGATTTCTATGGGTTTATCAATACAATGTGTAGAGAATTTTCCCTGGGAAAATTCATTTATAGGGTATCTAAAACTAAAAAATTCAATTCCTTTGAAAATAATTAAAATTAAGACCCGCAATAAAGATGAGTAAGGATCCATTTTGGGAAAACTAAATATCAAGGGCGCAGCAGAATTGTAATTATGAGTCTGGATGCATATAAAATTTGATTAAATAGGAAATTGTATGTTCACCCCTTTGAATTAATTGAAAATATGTGAGGTGAAATGAAATCTTGTTGAAGATTTTAAAAGGAAACGACAGACAATAGGATATTCAAACAGAAAGTTGGTCAGTAAAGGTTAGAAAATAGAATCAGTCGGCTGCTGATGTCAAATAATTACATACAAAATTAGCACGCTCATCATCATTCGACTTTCGCTTGCATAAGTGCGTTTCCTCCTCCTCCTCCTCCTCCTCCTCCTGTTCCATTACAAATGGTTGGTAAAATATTCATGTTGAGTCACTTGATTAAAAAAAAATAAATATAATTAAGCTCTAATCAATAGTTTAATATTAGAGAAAACTATAATTTCTCTATTAATTCATAGAATTTATGAGTTTGCCGCTTAATTTTTAATCTTGGCTCTACTCCAAGGAGTTAAGGAAATGACAGTTTATCTCTTTTCCTGATTCGTTGCTTTCAGTAAACTCTCATTTCTTTTACACTAGGGGTTCTCAAACTACAGCTTTTATATTTATTTAAACGCGGGTATTGTTCGAAAATATCCTAATGTATCTCGTTTTCACTTTCTCGTATACATAGTATAGAGATAGTATAGAGAAAATATTGTAAACATCTTGAGAATTTGATTATTCTTGTCGGTTTGAACCTGTCTGTGTGTATGTTCGATAGATAATTCGAGCACGCTTTAATGTAGATCATCCAAATTTTACAAACATAAGTGCATAAAATGATCAGCATGAGCTATTTCTGGCAACCGCAAGTGGTACGTTTTCTAAAAATTGTGATAACTCAAATATGATTTCACTGAGATGAGCCAAATAAAGTCAGATATAATTTAGATGTTAATAAAGGGTGACTCCAAAGAGAGGCCACTCCCGATTTATTGGGTATATATGTGTACATACTTTTCAAGAAAAAAATACAGGTAACTCCCATATAACACGGATGTTATATTTCTAAAAAAAAATGCCGTGTTATACGAAACAAAGAACTAGTGCAAAAAAGGGAATTAGTTTCCAAAAATTAGAAAAATATTTTTTTCCAAATAAAAAATGATTACAAGTGGAAAAACAAATTAAAATCTGTCGGGGGATTATTTATTATAGAATCTCTAAACAATTAAAAAACTCGAATACCTGCGCTGATAGAGTTTTATTCTATTTTATAATCACTGCTTTGAAGACATTGGCGCCCCACACGTTGAGAAACGCTGGACTAAGGAATATAATTGATCAAAATTTAATTTTAATCAAATAATGAATGTGAGATTTAAATACATTAATTAAAATTAAATATTTTTGACCTAATTAAGAATCTCTCTTGTATCCCCCTTAATGGTCGGCAAAGTCATCCACATGGCTTAGTCCGATCGTCTTGCTTTAATAAGAAATAGAGAATAAAAGAAGAAAATCTATTAATTTATATATAAAGAGAGCAAAATCGCTCTGGAGATCCTGAAGGCTAGTGAGCCTCTCATCTGCTTATTCATTTCCCTTGGAAGATGTTGCATTTTCTTTTCATAAGGTCAGCTATAGATCCAACTACCGGGATTTCCGATTGCTTTCGCTTACCAAGTGAAACGTGTGTTTTATCCGCATCCCCTTTATGTCGTTTTTATACTTCCTATATTAAAGTTTTTTATTATTTTATAAATTTCAATTGTATTCTCTACATGAAAGAGCTAAATTGAATTTGAAACTTGAAACGTAAAGATATTTTTTTTTAATTGGGGGGATAAATTTTTCAGGATATAATACATTCCCTATACTATATATTATATATATATATAGGTAAGAGAGAGTAAAAAAGATCCTCGCTGAAGTCGGATTAATCGAGTTATAAATAATAAAATTATAATTAATGAAACCCGCAACTGTCAGTCTGTCCATGTTAACTCCCTAATGGACCTGATGAGGGAGACATTCCGTTCAATGAAGTAGAGGTTTATTTAAGGGAAAGAGGGAAAGTTTTAGAAATATTAAAAAAATGTCAAGTTGATTAAGTTACAGAAAATATATATAAAGTAAGATTAGAAATATGAAAAGTGAAGAGAGCCCAAGAAGATGGTGCATTTCTACTTTCGCTTTTCTGATGGGGATAATAAATCCAAAAGATGTTAGGCAGAGAAACCGCCTAGGATGACCACAATAAGAAGGCAAATGTAATTTTGACTCAAATAATCCAATATTCCTGCACCTAAATATGTCGTTAAAATTTAATTTATCACATTGTTTAAAACAATAAATGAAAAAATCCAAAATGTTACAAATGCCCTTTCCTGCATTTTATACAAATATACCGATGCAGTTAAACTAAGGACATTGTCAAGGGACCAACATAATAAATTTTTTGGGATGATATTTTTTCCAATCTGTTATAATTGGTCCTCATTTCCCCACAATTTATTAACTAACACCAGATTTAGGTATCTCAAAAGAAGCTATATATTGTACCATATATATGGGTAA
Source organism: Anisolabis maritima (assembly GCA_010014785.2). Taxonomy (NCBI): domain Eukaryota; kingdom Metazoa; phylum Arthropoda; class Insecta; order Dermaptera; family Anisolabididae; genus Anisolabis; species Anisolabis maritima. The sequence goes on along the minus strand of JAAAKE020093022.1, from coordinate 11,858 downwards.
GAGAAAATAAAAATAGATTTACGTGATGTTATCGAAATATTTGTGAGTTGCATATTAACAGCGCTTAAAAAAAAGATGAGCTTGGAAAAATTTTACTTTTTTAAGAAAAATCTCGATGATTGTAAAAAAAAGCATATCATTTCCACTATAAACTCGAGGAGGTATTCAATGACTTAATAACAGCGCAAGGCAAGGCTATATTTGACCCCGCTCTAAAAAAAAAGGAAAGAAATAAATATTCGTTCATTGACACTAGAATATGAATAGAGTCCTGACCTAGGACGAAAGGAGATGCGGGTGACGACCCATATTATTGTAAGGGCATCGCACCGGAATCTCCTATTCCTTCCAATATCAGGAGACAGAAATTTTCTATATGGTAAGCTATATAAAATTTATAATAGCAGAGTGTCTGTCCGTCTGTCACGCTCTTTTTGAGCAATTTCAAAATGGAATTTTACACCCTTATAGAGGGCAGGATAGTGAGAGTCTAGGAAAAATAATTGGGTCACCAAATACCCAGGCTCAAAAAATTTTGGAAAAACCTATTGAAAAGCATTGGGGGGGAATAAGCCCTAACTTCCCTTCTAAGCTAATTAATTGGTAATAATAAAATTAAATAATTAAATCTCGCAAATGAAAAAGCATAACAATTGTTAGGGGTGGGGTATATATTTCTTAATTGTTATTTTCTTTTAATATCTCCTCTCCCCTTTGCCGCGAGCTTAAAGAACCTTAAAAGCCAAGGGGTGTGGGTTCGGATCCCAGGCAGCCTGATTATTTAAATCAAATTGTATACCAATTGATTTAAATAAATATGCCTGGATAATTAGTAACGTAAATAAATAGTTATATATCCTTTAATGTCTATATGGCTTCAAATGCCGAAAAGACAAAAAATTAACAATAATAATTAATTTCTTTTATTCAACAATATGCTCATTATTAATTATAAATAGCATAGCTTTGGGAGGTTAGAAAGCAGGAAGGCCTCCACAATTTTTAATTCCCTCCAAATTATAGAGATTGTTCTTTCATTATTCAGTTCATTAGTTAGTTGGTTCGGCTCGAGCTCAAGCCCGAGCCGAACCAACTAACGCCATAACCTTCACCACACCATGCAACCAAACACTTCCTAAAAAACAATCCAAACAACCACTACCTAGAACACAGAGACAAACACAAGCCTTGCAAACATCCACACACACAATGACTCGAGGAGTAGGCAGATTGAGGCCTCGAAGTCAACCCAAACAAAACACAACACCCAACCGCCCTGGACCTCAGAGCGAAATCCAAACCACCACCACATCCACATCCATATCCACCGACCAAACATGGGGACTAGCAAGATTGCGACTCCGAAAACAAAAACAAACCACCTCCACCATCACTTCCTAACACAAAACTCTTGAAAATGGCTCCAAAAGAGCCGAAACGTCGAGTTAATCTGTTCAATTTTAGAAAGATGCCTTTCGCACAATCATTCTGGACGGATTCATATTTTTCTTTGCAATTTTTTAAATTTTTTTTCAAATTTGTATATATTTGGGAGTTGATATTGATAAGGGGCGCACGGCTTGTGCGGACTCTCCGAGTTATATCATTTATTGTCAGGCAGGCCACTTTAGATGACCAGCGTGAGATTAGCCCGTTAAGAGTCCATCTCGAAAGAAAGATTGATGGTGGCTTTAATAGCCTCGTTGTGAGTGTTCTTAAATATAGAGATGTGCTCTACTTGTTTAAGGATATCGAATATCGGCACTTCAAGAGTTTGTAAACGTGACTTTGAAATTTAAAGAAGAACCAGGAAGTTTCTCTCTCTTCGGAAAGATAGCTTAATTTATGTGCAAAGTGGATTCTCTATTCCTCCTTTAAAAGACATTTCATGTACAGATAAAGGTAATCACATAAAACAACCTCATCGTCATCGTACAAGCAAACTAAGAAAATTTTATTAATTCTTTTAATTCAAATTTAAAAGGCCATTTTTTTAAATATTTTCTATTATTATAAAATAACAAATCGATCTGACTAAGCCGAGTGGTCAACTTTGTATGAATTGATCAAACAAAAAGTAAGCAAGCGCAAGCAAAATATTTTTAATATAATTAATGTAGCTCTAATTTTATAAGTGAACAAAAAATAAATGGAAACGACTGCTCTAGAAAATATAAACTTAAAAAAAATATAATTGTTTCGCAACTATCTCTCTCTCTCTCTCTCTCTCTCTCATTTTTAATTTATATCCATTAGTAATTAATGAGTGATCAAGTCTCTGATTACAGGTGTTATTAAGCTCTCGTTTGAATAGATAATTTTAATTCGCAATGCTCAAGCATGCCAGCATCTATTAATATTTTATTGCTTTGAGGGTGTACCTTTGAGTATTACGAATTAAAATTATCTATTCAAACGAGAGCTGCTCTTAGCCCATGGCTAAGAGGTTAGAGGTATTGATATTATAAATATTATGATTAAGGGTTTATCGGATCCTATGAAAATTTATATAAGCAATAAATATGTCGGTTTGGTAGAATACCTTTTTTTTTTGGGGGGGGGGGGGATTATCTTATGATAATTGATAAGAATTAGCTTTGATATGCAATCAATCTTGCTTGCTTCTATAGTTCCCAAAAAAAATTTCCAAATGCATCCCCGAGGCAATTGCCCCAAATAATTATGTTCATAATTAGGTTTTAGAAAATAATTGTATTTATTTCATTTTTCCTTAGGTTTAATAAAAATTCGTTGGTTTTTGCTTGCCGGAAGATAAGCAACCCAATCGATGGATTGGTTCCTCCAATCCATTACACATGAGTAATCGCATATCAAAATCCAAAGAGTTAGGAATTGGTGACAAAATTTGTTCACGTTACGCTTGAAAAATAACAATTCAGCATGGAAGCAAGTACTGTTTGTCTTTCTGAGAAGATGACGATTGCCGTGGTTTGAAAGCTACCATTTAAACAAAAGTTTTGGATTTTGATTGATATGGCACATGACTTGATATTACAAGTATATGTATATTGTCTGCTCACATGAGGCAAAAATTTTATAAATTAGAATGCATAGAAAAATCACCTTCATAATACAAATTTCTTAAATATTTGTTTTTCACGATTTAATCTCTTTGGCTTATTCAAACTCGTTATATAGGAAATGATTAGATCTGTATTTTTTCCAATTTTCAGACTTTAGAACAAAATTTCCCAAATAGATAGAGATTAAAACAAGATTAAGAAATAGGTCTGAATCTGAAATCTTAATTTGCTATGATATAATCCAGGGCTGTCAAACCGCATGTGGTGTAATGAATCGACTCATAAAATCGTAAAATACATTTTTGTTTGTTTGTTTTGTGGATATCATTGTTTACTAACTTTATATGTGCCGAAGGGCTGGAGAAAAGAACAACAGCCACCAAAATCTTTGTTGACAAGCAAGGCCAAGCAGCGCTGAACCTCGGATGGGTGGCCCCGAGGAACAAAGCTGTTGAAGAACCCCCCACCCCCCGCGGAGAGAAAGTATTGAAAATTTGACTCCTCAATCA
>JAAAKE020093021.1:0-41834 GCA_010014785.2 Anisolabis maritima | reverse complement strand
GTAAATTTACGATATATATATATATATATATATATATATATATATGTGTGTGTGTGTGTGTGTGTGTGTGTGTGTGTGTGTGTAAGTGATTGTTTCAAAAACAGCCAATTTAAAATTTTACATCTTTAAAAAAAAAATTAAAATTTTTTTATATAAAAGCTATTTATTATATATATTAATTTATATTCATTTGTATATATTACATTGAAAAAATTAGTTTTTGAAATTTTGTTTAATAGTTATATATATTCTATTTTTCTATTAAGAATCCGAATATATTTTTATTGAACCGAAAAATGAATTTTGTATTCATCTCTGTCTCCTATTAAAAAAATCTAAGATCTAAATAGTATATTTATATTTTATCAAATGAAAATTACCATTATATATATTAATATTGTAATGCTTTCAAATATTTTGACATTATCAATTGGATGATATCACTTTGAATGGATTTATATTAATATGATTTTTAAAGCTAACTTTAATTTTATAAAATAACTAAAGAAAAAAAAAATATTAAGACATTGAAAAATTTGATTTTTGAAATTGGCATTATTTTTTAAACAATCACACACAATAAATAAATAAGATCTAAATATAAAAAGCTATGTAAAATGGCATACTTACAATGCATATCAAAAATAATAGCTAAGTTCTATCTTTTGTTTCTTCTTAATAGATAATTAAAAAGATGTACATGAAAACCAAAATCATCAAATATCATGTTTTACATACCATGATATTTACTATTTTTGTATTTTATGCAGCTCTCCTAATTATTAATTAAGACAAAACAAAAGATAGAACTTATCTACTTATTTTTGATATGCATAATATTTATTACTTGGTTATAGTTTTTGCCATCCCTGACCATAGGCCTTTCTGTGGAATCAGGAAGTATGCTTGCCTTAAATTCTTACAACTCTTTCCAATTATTCCATGATTCAAGCAAGCATAAGTATATCTCTCCATCTTCAAAATTTCCGGCAACATTCTTTTCTAAATTTTATATAAATAATATATTATTTTTGTTATAAAAATGTCTACCTGACAAACACTAAATTTAAAATAATTTTAGTGTTTTATATAAGCAATTTTCTTTTATTATATTTTGGTTTTTCTTATTTTCGAGGTCAAAAGAAATGACCACATTCTTTTTATTTTAATTATAAATTGTTAAAAAAATCTTTTTTAATCATTTAATTCAGAAATGTATAAATCGGATTATTATTAAAATTTTGATATATTTTTTGTCTCTTTTCATACATGTATGTTTTAAACAATTTCATAAAAAATTTATTCCCCTATTCATTACGATTAAAAAAAAAATCATTTAAATAATGAATTTCTCATCAAGTTCATAAAGTTAAATAAAGCTTTATTTTTAAATATTTAACTCAGAGGTATTCAAACTATATCTAACAAACTTGCCAAGTGTTGCACGAACTATTATTGTTTATATTATTTGTCGTGTTTCACAAATCAAATAAATGAAATTAATAAAAATGATCACAAAGAAATATAATTAACGATAATTTGTTTTTTGAAAAAACAGATTACCTTAAATATTTTCATATTCATAAAGACTCCGTAAATTTACAAAGTTTGAAGATCGCTCATTTAACTTATTTGAGGACCAGCATAGCTACCTTCATTTAATTTTCTTCACTTTTATTAAGAAATTTTTTTCAAGGATAAGGAGATGCATTTGACTAGAGATAGGCAATATACAAAATATTTGTCTGGCAAGAAACATTTCTGCTTTCGGTTTTCACAAATGGATGGCGTTATGGTTTTTTGAATGACTTTTGAGGGTTATGATTTTTTTTCTTTTGATATTTGATAACTGTAACTTTTACTTTACTTTCAAAGTTGTGCGAAATTTTCTTTACAAGTGTTGATTTGATGTCAATTTTATGAACATTATTATTATTACATGGAGTGCAAAAACGAACCTTTTCGTCACATTTTGCTTTTTTCCGTAAAGGCAAAAAAAGCTGTTGAGGTTCAAAAGATATCCAAAGTTTATAGTGTTGATTCCTTAAGAGAATGTACGTGTCAGAATTGTTTTGGAATTCCATTCTGGAGATTTTTCACTCAACGTTCTGGTCAATCAACTGAAGTTGATGACCAAATCAAAGTCATAAATGAATTAGATCGTCATATAACTGAGCTAGAGATTGCAAAGAAGTTAAATGTAGCACATACAACAATTAAAAATCATTTAAAATGTCTTGGACTCGTTAAGAAGCTCAATATTTGAGTTCCTCATGAGTGGAAAGAGATTTATTTAACCCAAAGAATCGATATTTGCGATATGCAACTCAAACGCAATGAAAGTGATCCTTTTTTGGAGCGAATCATCACTAGTTATGAAAAATATGTTGTTTACAGTAACACCAATCGAAAAGGATCATGGTCTAAGCGTTATGAATCACATAAACCACATCGAAATCTGAATTGCATCAAAAAAAGATCATTCTGTTCATTTGGTGGGATTATAAAAGTGTTTTGAGCTGCTTCCAAGATATCAAACCATCACTTCTGGTGTTTTCTGTCAACAATTAATGAAACTGGAGAAAGCAATTAAAAAAAACGGCCAAAATTGGCAAATCACAAAGGAATCTTCCAACATGACAACGCTAGTCCACACATATACACCAGAGAGCCCTGACCTTGCACCATCAGATTACCATTTATTTTGAAGTTTACAAAACTCTGAATGGTAAAACTCACTAATGATGATGATCTGATCGCACTTAGTTCAGATTTTTGGTAATAAGGACCAGAAGTCCTAGGAGCGCAGAATCATGAGGATGCCAGAAAGATGGCAAAAGGTCATCGAACAAAATGAAAAATATTTTATTGATTAAAGTTCATTCTTTGTATAAAAAAATTGAGTTTTACTTCACCTTAAACAACCGAAATTAATTTCTCGCCAACCCAATACTTTAAAAATTTCTGTAAAATGACAAAAATTTGTTGACATTTTTAACATTCTCCCTCTCCTCCACCCCCAAGGTTATCTCTAAGATTACGTGATATATATGTTACAGTCAAAAGCCTATTTACCTTGTTATAACCAATTTTAACAAAGCCCTTTCGTCAATACTAATATTAACAAAAATATGACATAAAAAATGCTCAACCTTTTTATTAAAAATATTTTTTTTTTATTTATGCTTTTAACGACGACATTTCGACTGCGATTGTCTTCAACCCGTCTTTTTCAAGGTACAATCACTTTGAAAAACTTGAAAAGTTATAAAAAAAAAAAAAACATTAAGGTTTCATTCAACAAGCACTGTAATCAAACTTTTTGTCAGCAAGTTTAAAGTGACTGTACGCTGAAAAAGACGGGATGAAGACATTCGCTTTCGTCGCCGTTAAAAGTGTAAATAAAAAATATTTTAATAAAAAGGCTGTGCATTTTAACTTTTTTTATATTATATCCTTGGGAAATAACTCCAGCATAATCGAATTATTTAAAAAATAATATTAACTACTAAAATTCACCAGTGATTATCAATAAATGTGCAAATTGAAATATTTGAAATTTTTTACAGTTTTTACGAGTTAAAACTATTTTAAACTGAACATAATCAGAGGTTTTTACATGTCTAAAATTGCGCGTTACGCCAGATTATTCGTACTCAGAGAGTTATAGGGAAGCAAACTTCCAGGCAAGAAAGTCAGATAATTTTTTTATTTTCAATATGTGTAATATATATAATCTATATTCCATATTATTTATATTATTTTTCATCTCTGGAAAACATTGTTTTTTAATTTTTTCATTATTTTCGAATTATTTTGTTAAAATTCTCTAACATTGTATGTTTTGAGAGAAAATTTTAAGAAAAATAAAAAAAATTTTATTGAGAACCTTTGACAAGTGTACACGCGTTTATTGTGATTTCTCTTTTTTTATTGTGTTTTGTTTGCTTATACATGAGTCATTCGGAAGGGACAGGAGCAAGAAGTTTTTTAAGCAAATTATTTATCCCAGTAATAGTAATATAAAATGGAGTGTAAGGATATGTATTAGACTTTATTAAAATAAGGTTTTTCTGAAGATTCTCCAATTTTTCCAGTAGAGGAAAGTATTCAAAATGGCGATTGCACTTACCGCGTCAGCTTTTCTTCTTTCAAAACTTCGTAACTATTTGTCATATAGCCTTAAGAAACAGCAAATTGTTTGTGATTCTATACTCCACAATTTTATTTATTTGTACATTTTCGAGAAATAAAGATAAAAAGACTTTTTTCAAAAAAATTGATTTTTAAAATTTTAAACTTTTCTTTAAATCACATTTGAAGCAATAAGATCCTATTAAACGCAAATACATGTCGATATACACGTTTTAGAGAATTTAATATAGTTTTATTTGATCCATAATTTATTAAAATCAGATTAAAAAAGAGAGCTATGAGTAAAATTGTCTGGATAAATAGTGATTTTGTTTGCTCTCATTTATTTCACCTATCAATTAGTAGAAAGCTAATTTTTGAATATGTGTTCTATTAAAATAGAATATTTCTGAACTTCCCTCCGAGTGGAGGAAGCTATTCAAAAACGGAGTCCGAAGTTAGCGCATCGGCTTCAGTTATTCTTTAATAACTTTAATAATTGTCATATACCCTTCACGGGTATACCAAATTGTTTGTACTCCACAATTTTCATCTATTTGTAAATTTTCGAGAAACTAACAGAAAAAGCCCGTAATTAGGTCAAAAAATTTCAATCAAAAATAATTTTGTACAAATTGTATGATTACAGTATTGCAAATATTAATGTATAACACATAGTTATTAAAAAAACAAAAAGGAAACCAATTAGTCTCTTTTAGATTAACGTTTTTTTCTTAACTTTATTTAATTTCATGATTGTAATTTGGAGAGAAATACATTTCTTTGTTTAATTTATTGCACTACTATTAATAGTAGCACTTATACAGCTTAGAGGGAACTATGGTACCTTTTGTTTTTATCTATGACATATAATAAATTAATAAGATCAACTTAAAGGTAAGGTTTTCTAATTTCATCAGCTGTTCGAAATCAATTGTTTTATTTCAGTTTAACATGAATCCATTGTAAAAGTAACATGAGGAAATGCGAATTTTCAAGTAAAGATCGAGTAATAATCCAATCCAATAATTTTAAGCTCACGCATATAGGGAAAGAAAAAGTCCGCAGCCAAGGGATCCTACCTACAAGTTTAAAATGCACTAACGAAATTATTGAAAAATCCAGAAACTATCAGAACACTCAAAATAAAAATTAGGAGTAATATTTTTAATTTATTGTTTAATTTAATCTAGTTTTTTGAAAATAAATGTTGCGTTCTATATGTATTTTCTTTTGCTACTATTATTATGGGACAGAGAGAGTAACATTTTTATATAAATATAATTTTCTTGGGGTCAAAGAAATGATTTTGTTAATAAGATTTCTGCTTTTTATATTTGTATTATGGGTCAGCGATCTCATCAAGTTCGTTGATTCCCAATATTTATTTTATTTGCTTGTAATAAATAAATAATTTTTATTCATTCTGAAGACTTCGGCATATAAGTGCTGATGAACATTATTTTATCTATGTACACTTTATATATGATATATATATATTTTGTGTATTGTAATATACAACAACTCTATTTGGGATTTTATTTTCTTTTCGTGAAGACAAAAACCGAACGGACTTTTTGGCCAACCCAATATAATGCCATCGTTAAATCTAACGAGAGCGCACTCGCAAGGGACGGACTGAAGTTAGCTACATATTAGACTGCTTGAAGTTTCGTGACAACAAAAACCGAACGGACTTTTTGGTCAACCCAATATAATTAAAGCCGAAACCTCTCAGATTCTGGGAGTTTTATTTCGATAGAGGCTACCCTACTAGCTAACTTCCTCTCTTTTCACATATCTCTTATAAAAGATTTTTTTTCATCAATAGTTTTTAACTGTTTTTCTTGTTTTATTATACTTGTTGATTATTTTAAATACGTTTTTTTAAATATGTTTATTTTTTTTTTTTAATATGAGCGGAAATTTTTTTTAGCCAGATTAGGGTTGGTTATATTACTTTGATCTCAAGGAAACTTAGTGGCTCTTGGCTACATCTTTCAAGATGGCGGCTTGGGTTCGATGCTCCTATTTGAGTGGAAGCTCTTGGCATGGCCAGCCATGTTTAAAAACTGAGTGAAAATTGATTTACATTAAATAATTAATATCTACATTATTATTGGGTTAATTAAAGAGAAGTTGAGGGAGAAAATGAAAAAAAAATATATTATCCCCATGAAAAATTATTTCAAAAAAGGTTATAAAGACATCTGATATATCAATTCAATGCAAAATTTTGATGTCTTTAATACTCCGTCCTAGATCTTAGAGGCAAATCCAAACCTCTGAGACATCCACAGATCTAATTTGGGGACCAGCAAGATTGCAACCCCAAAAACAAAACACCACCATCACTTCCAATCCCACCACTCTTGAAAATGGTTCCAAAAGGAGTGCCGGAACGTCGAGTTCATCTCAACAATCAACGCGGACCAACCCGTGAAAATACTAGTCCACATATATCCAATCATGGAACCCTTCCAGAACATAATAGGTTGAGGAAGAAGAAATCCATTATTTTTTCGTTTTATTTCAAGGGTTTATTTAACATAGTTAAGATTGTTCGATTGGGGTCAAATATGCACCGTTTTGTTCTACAATTTGCCGCCATTTTAAAGATAATTTCATGATGCCTCTCATAGAAGTCCTGGTCCTTATTTTCAAAAAACTCGACTAAGTGATTTTCACAATCTTCTCTTGAGGACAATTTCTTATCACCAAGGAAGTTTTGCAATAACAAAAAAGATGGTAATCACTTGGTGCTAGGTGGATAAGGTGGATGAATCAAAACTTCCCAACCAAGCTCCCGGAGTTCCTGGCGAGTTACTATAGATGTATGTGGCGTTGTCCTGATACAACACAACTCCTCTCCTATTGGCGAATTCTGGCGGCTTCTGATCAATCGCTAGCTTCAAACGGTTCAATTGTTAACAGTAGAGTTCCGAATTTAGTGTTTGGCCGTATAGAAGCAGCTCATAGTGGATGATTCATTCCAGACCCACCAAACACACAGCAAAACCTTCCTGATTAATCCAGGTTTGGCCACCGTTTGAGCCGTTTCGCCGCGCTTTGACCACGATCGTTTTCGCACAATATTGTCGTATGTAACCCATTTCTCATCCCCAGTCACCATCCGTTTCAGAAATGGCTCGATTTGGTTCCGTATGGCCAAGGCTTCGCAGATGGAAATTCGGTCTGTCATGTTTTTTGCGTCAATTCGTGTGGCACCCAAACATCGAGATTCTTTTGGAATCCAGCTTTATGCAAATGGTTTAAAGCTGTTTTGTGATCTATCTTCAACTCCTGGGCGAAGTAGACCGGCATGGTCTAATTCGATCATTTCCATGATTTTTTTGACATTTTCAACGACGGGCCTACCTGTGCGAGGTCTATTTTTAACATCAAAATTACCGGAACGGAAACGACGAAAACAAATTTACGAGTGATTTGCTGTATCGGGACCATAAACACCATTCACAATTTCAGCCGCCTGGCTTGCATTTTCGCCTTTATCGAAGCAAAACCGTAAAATATACCGAATTTTCTCTTTGTTGACGTCCATCTTCTACGCGCTAAATCTCACAACTGGATCGATCAATCACAAAAATTTTAAAGAATTTTTTTTAGTACGGAATGTCACTTTTTCAACGAGTATAAGTATGAAACTATGCGATAAATACATCACGAGATATATATCACTAGAGCCATCTAGCTAAAAAATAATGGTTTTCTTTTCCCCCAACCTATTATATATATAATAAATAACATTTTATTTCAATTAATTTATTAATTAAATTATAAATGCACACATTTTCTTACATAGTTGGAAAGAAATGTTAAACAAGCGTTTTTTATCTTATTTAAAGAGATTCAAATAAATTTTTTCATTCTTCATAATTACACGAGCAAAGTGCGTTGTTAAAAGCAATTTTCTTTATCAAAGATGATTTAATATTAATATAAATTATACTCTTTTAAAGCCCAGAGATTAAACTTCAAATTATTCAACAAAATTTATCCAGTTATTTTGTAATTATTAGTCTTAGAATGGAAGAGTAGAAAGAATAAAAAAGATTGGTGGTTGGGTATTATTCGAATACAACAAAAAAAGTTAATAAAACAATAGCAAAAACTTGATTTTAAAATTTTTTTGGTGTTACATCTCCTAGCTTTAATAACACTCTGCAGGCGACTCTTCGTTGATCTAATCAGCTTCCTAATCGTCTCTTTGGGAACACCTTCCCACTCCACTAACAAGACTGCCTAAATTCATTGACGATGTTAGGTGCTGGATTTCAGGCTTGTACCCTCCATTTGAGCTCGTCCCATGCTCAATAGGTTTTAAGTCGGGACTGAGCGCAAGCAAGTTCATTGTTGGTATTTGGACTTCACTCACACACACACACACACACACACAATCGCTCACATACACAGGTGGCCCTCAGACGATTTCGTCTATCTCCACCCTCTGGACTTCACTCACACACACACACACACAATCGCTCACATACGCAGGTGGCCCGCAGACGATACCGTCTATCTCCACCCTCTGGACTTCACTCAGAAAGAGGATAGTCTCTCGTGATGTGTGAGAACGGGCATTTCATGCATAAGCATGAAACGATCTCCAATGAATCCTGCATATAGAACGACATGTTCCAGAAGAATGTCCGTGATGTATCAAACCCTCTCCTCTTCCTCCACTAGGCACAAAACAAGCTAAATTCTTTCATCCCAAGAAATGCTTGTTCATATCATACAAGAACCACCTTCATAGACGACTGCATTCTGCAAATCTTTCCCTTAGCCGTCCTCTTCTATCATTGAAATGCAAACACATTCTGCACTTATTAAAGAATAGAATGTTTTTCCATTGTTCAAGATCCCTCTTGAGATGTTCCTGAGCAAAAAAAGTCGTGTTGCTCGATGGTTTTCAGAGTTTGGGTCCTGTGGCAGGCCTTTTTGTGATGAGGTTGGCTTCTTTGAGACTTGTCCCAACTGTCCACTCACTGACAACTACCTCACGAACTTGTCTCAGCTCCTGCTGGACACCAACGCCAGACACATGGATGAATCGGTAATCCCTCTCAGATGTGGTCCAGTTCCAAGTCTTCTTCCATAGTCCCATCTCTATGAATCTCTTGTATACCTTCAAAACAGCGGATTGGCTTACATTCAAATAATGGGAGATTTTTCGTTGGTTGATATCTTGCACTAAGGCTTCATTTTCTTGAGCGCAAACAGATGTGTTTATTGTTAGGGGTCTGAAAGTGACTGATGAGTTATTGAGGACTACAAGTACTTTTAAAGCGAATTAATGCCCAAAACTCGTGTCTATTGCATAGAGCGAAAAAATCGTCTTTACTTTGTAAACATAATGATTATTAAATATTGCCACATTTTTATGATTTTACTTTTTTTTAAATGCTGAAATATGAAAGTTTTTGGAAAATATATTTAAATTTCTAATAATTTACAAAGAAACAGAAAAAGTATCACTAAATTACTGAAAAATGGATAATTCCATTTTTTTGCTCGTGAGTGTAGTTATGAAAAAATGTTTCAATTTACTGAAATAAATATTCATTTATTCTTTTGAAAATTCAAAAATATGTAAAACATTTTTAAATACTCAATAAATAATAAATAAATATAAATAAAAAACTAAATATAACTTATTTATTTTTAAATTGAATAAATTTATATATATATAATAGTGTTTTCACGGGTGATTATTGTGACAATCAACGCGGACCAACCCGTGAAAACACTATTTCACATATATCCAACTGCGGAAACCTTCCAGAATATATATATGTATATTACTTCTAATTTGTGTAATTGCCTATTTCACGAATTAGACAATTTTTGCAGAAATTCTGTAATAAGCAATATTTTGCCTACTACTTGAAATCGGCACTTGCGTATTCGCGAAATAAGCAAGGATCATGGTACGATATTTAACAGTAATGAAGCTATTATACATTAGTTTCAGAGTTATTGTCCTCTAAAAACACAAAAACAATTGTGTAAAATTTAAACGTAGATTTGGATAAATAAAACAACCATATAAAAGGCTTAAAAGTAAAAATGGTTATATTATATATATATATATATAGAACAATGTTTTCATGGGTGATTATTTAGACAACCAACGCGGACCATAAATATTACTTAATATTTATTTTATTATTATGTATGTATTATTATTTTATTATTATATATGTATTAAAATTCCATTAGAGAACTGATATAAAAATACGAGATACAATCAATTAAATATAAATTAAAAATAACTAAAACAGGGGTTGAGTGAACTTTAAAACCTGGCCTTGATTTATTTTTACTTTTACACATTGACTCTTAGAATTAGTTTAAAAAATAAAATGTATAATTATTAATGAACAGCCACTATCAAAGTATTTATGTATCGGTCTTCGAGATGCAAAAAGGTCTTGACTGTGAATATATAACGTTAATGAATATGATGTAAAAGTTTTATATTAATATAACTATTTTCCCTTATAAAATTTATAAACAACTAACTTAAATGTTATGTATACTTTTTTACTAACCTTTGGGGAAGAAGACCCAAAGTGCCTTCAAAATATCAGGTCAATAAAACTTATTTGGAAATTTATTGTACTGTTTTTTCCTCCTCCTGCCGAAAAGATGTGGTGTCAATTTTGTTTTGGTATTGTGTCGGTTCTGATACAGTACAGTGAGGTTCGATTCGGTTTAGTTACAGTTCAGTTGAAAACGAACAAAATTACAAAAAAATGAAGAAACTAATTTTTTTTATTTTTTAAGGGGTTACCGAACAGAACTCTTATATCAAAAAATTTGTATTTTTAAGGAATATCGAAACAAATAAAACAGATAGGTGAACTGAAATGACCAAACCAAGTAGAACCCTGTAAGTTTTTTAACATTTTATTTTTTTTATAAGGAATATTTTACCTAGAAGAATCCTTTTTCTCTCTGGACCCTCTAATTTTCAGATTTTTTTCTAATTTTCTCTAATTTTCATCACGATTAGTAAAAAAATATATTTAAATAATAAGCGAACTAGCCTGTAATCGACAGTAGGGACATTAGTTTTAAATATCGTAGCCTGAAGCTTGCACATTTCGCGAATTAGGCATGTGCCGATTTCATGTACTAGGCAGAGTATTGCTTAATTACACGAATTCGGCAAAAAATAGACAATTACACTAATTCGCATAACATCTATATATATTCAATATTATTTTATAATTAATCTAGAGAGTATGAAAATAATATTCTTATCATATAAATTTAAAGCATTTTTGCTTATCATGTGGAATTCTTGTTTTAAATAGAATAGAATCAGCACGAAATTGTGTATTAAGTAATGGTGTATATCCGAAAACCTGAAACAAAAAACATAAATATATACTAGTAAATAAAAAGTTCATTTTGTTAAAAAAACTTAATAGATAAAGATAAAATGTTAATAAATAAAAAAAAAATCAATTGAAACAAATTTACCTGAGAGAAAAAATTGATACATTTATGCCTTTCTTGAAAATGGGAATCTGCTTCAGATAGAGACACTGGACAACCAGGGCATCGGAATGTCCATCGTGACGTAACCTGTGGATAATTATTTTTTAATTTTTGATTTGTTTTATCTTGAATAGGAATTACCTTAACAGGAGGTTTTTTTGTAATATGTGAGACAAGAAAGTTCATTGCAATATCTTCACAATTCATATACTCATCCACTTTATCTCGAATAGCTTGAGGAAGCCAATAAGAATACAGATATGTATAGTATTTATGGAAAAAGGCAGCCCCTAAAAATAAAATTATTTTTGCTGGATATTCATAAGAAAAAAAATGAAGTCATTAATTGTGTACCTGTTAAAACCATAGAAAGTTCGCAGGAATAATTAGAATTATAAAGCCAACCTCCATGATTTAAGTCCCATGCATGAAAACGGCCAGGAAATCCAACGACACGATCTCTTTGTTCTCTCCATACACTTTAATGGTAAATAATAAATTCAATCATCTAAATATTAAATTTAAAATAAAAACTTACCGAAAACCGAACATTATTTCATCATGACGTAAATGTGCGTCATCATCCACAGATAAAACTGCTTCTGTTTCAATTACGTCATATGGAAGAAATCTATTATTCAAGCTATTCCTGCTTGATTTTACAACCTAAAAAAATTTATCATTTCTAAAATATATTATTCTTAAGTAAAAAAATTAAAATAATTTGGGTGAATTATGAGAATAGTTCTGTAATGTATTAAGTCGTGTTTTATTTGTGCTCTCTAAAAGTTATTATTATTTTTTACTGATTAACTGTGCTTTTAAGGAAGAAACTAAATCCCACATAAAGGGTAAATAAAGAACGGGCTTTACAAGGATAGTGAAATGAGATAGAAAAAAGACCTCGTCTGAAAATATTTATAAATTTCCAAATTTTTCATGAAGAAAAAAAAAAAAAATAATGAAACATACTTAAGAGTAATAAGGAAAAATTTAACTCAGAAAGAAAAGTTGAAAAGTTGTTGTAGAGGTACCCAAAAAGGAAAGGAGAGAAGCAAACAACATGAACCTAAGTCATCCGCATGGGCCGGTGCGATGAGAACCCTGTCTGATCCCCAAACCAAAGTCTCTTTCTGCACAATAAACTTCAAGCCAAGGACAACGGACGACTGGACAGATGTCGCCGAAAGAGCAGGAGAGCTGGAACGTCCAAGCACTTGGGTCAACAGCCTGACCCTTTAGCAAAGAGAAATAGACTCCAAAGAAACCTCGAGGAAGAGGAGCAAAGGAAAAAAGTAAAAATGAGGCTAACGACCTACTACAGGAAATATTAAAGAGAATGGATGAAAATAAAGAACAGCTGTTGGATGAACTCAACAAGATAATGAAGGAAGTAAAGGGAGAATTGGATCCAATGTATAAAGAATTTTCCGGGGATGACTGAGTAATTCAGATTAGGAATAGGGAACGCCCTTTTTAGGGGGGAATTTCATTTTAATAAAAAAATGAATATCTTCGAGATTTATGGACAATTATTCATGAGATTTTTTAAATGTGTGTAGAATTTTACAGAGCAGGGTAAAGGCTATAAGCAATTCATATTGGAGGTAGAGAACCTCTTTTCAGGAGGCTGGAATCATAATTAAGAGTAATTAAAACTTATTAATTAATAATAAAAAAATATATTTTTATTAAAAATATTTTTATATAAGAAACCTTCAGTTTAAGATCTGCTCCAATAATAAAAATTGATTGAAGAGATTGAAGATTGAATTCTATAAAATCATAATTTCGTTCGAAACGTCGGCCACCCGACAACGGATTTTAAGATAAAGCTTCCCCAGGGTATAAATAAGTGAAAAATAATATTAAACACTTCAGCAGATGTTTACCCTACCCCCCATTTCCCCTTTCAAATGAATTTTTATATTTTTCATCCGATTTTAATAAAATTTGAAATGAGGCCCGGGGTATAAATAAGTGAAAAATAATATTAAACAATTCAGCAGGGGTATGTAAAAAATGTCTGACGACTGAACGAGAGTCACGTTATGTAATTAAGGAAGCGCAGGGTCCGACAAAGGCGGGCCCGAGCCAAAAAGTAGATAATTAAAACAATGTCTCAAACGAGTAAACGAGAGTCGTGTTTATTTACTTGCAATAATTTTGAAATTATTTTTTTGTTTTTAGCCTGGTAAATTTCAATTACGACCAGGATAATGACACAACTAATTAACATTTTTTGACTACCTTAGCATAAACAGATTCTTTCTATTATAAAAAGCGAAAAAAAAAGAGGGGCAAAAAATTTTTTACAGTACAGACAAGGGGAGCAGGGGGCCAAGCATCTACTGTCATAATAAAGGTATAGAAGAGAAAGAAAAGGAGTAACTGAAATAGAAGATATCATTAGAAAAGGAGGTAGCGGTCTAACTAACGTCTAACGGTAAATATAAAAGAAACTTATAGACTAAGAAAAAGAAGAGAAGGAATAACTCGATCCATATTAGTGTCGTTAGAAAGTAATTTTTAAAGCAAGATATAAGCTAGAATATTCAAAGATGTACATGTAGATGACGATTTAACTATTAAAGCAAGAATCAGACGAAATAAACTAAAAAATCGGTCAAGGATTTTGGGAAACGAAGGATATATTGTTTGGTTAGAAAAAATATAATCTATGCTATATAAAACATGAAGGAGTTAAGAAGAATCCTAGAAGTAGAAATAGAAAAAAATTTTCAGCAGGATTATAATCTGATTCTGACACGCAATTTAAAGACGAGGGCGGACTCCGTTAATTATGTCGGAGAAGAAAGGCGGTCGGAAGATGCCGTTATAAATCAAGAAGGAAAAGAATTGCTCTCAATATGGCAAATTCAGAGCCTAAAAATCCTAAATAGAATGCCGATAACTCACAAAGTTATACATATGTAAAGCAAAAGGAAATATCAGACGTGGATTACATTATTGTTGGAGGATAAACCGACCTAATAGGAAAAAATATGATCTTCACGGAAACAGGGGGGTAAAATAGGCCAAGGAAAATGGAAATGAAATGAAAGGAAGAAAGAAAACTACAAAGATATTGGACAAAGAATGGATAAAATGTAAATTGGATCATGAGAATATCGAAAAGAAATACAATGAACTGATACAATTATTGTTAACATTGACTAATAAAAAAGGAATAAAAAGAGGGAACCAACAAAAAATAATTTGATTCTGCTATTAGTGAACAAAAGAAAAGAAAAAAATGTTGAAGAGTTTAAACAAATTTAGAAAATGGAAAAGTAGAGATAAAATTATTTAATTAAAAGAAAAAGAAAAACTGAAAAAATTAATAAAAGAAAAGAAAACCAAAGATCAAAAAAAAATTATGAAAAAGAATTGAACAATGTAAAAATAATGAGAAGTTTTGAAAAATAGTGAATATGAGATGGTGCAAAAAAAATAATCAAAACAACGAAATTGACAAAGAAACGTGGACAAGATTTTATGACGCTTTTGGATGACTTGCTTCAGAAAATAAGAACAAAAGCGAAAACGCCAATAGATTGCTTTAATGAAATTAATGACAGTTTTTTGAACGTTGCCCTTAGTATGGAAGAGATGGAAGCAGAGATAAAAAACTAAGGAAAAATAAAGCACCGGCGACTGACTCTATAACAATTATATAATAAATTAATTTTTGATATCTTCTACCCGTAATATATAGAAAGAGTGGGTAGTCTGGTGCAAAAGAAGTACACTGACGCCACGGATAGGGTAGAGATCCCGGGTTCGTCTCCGGTGATCAGTGGTCATTTGATCCGCCAGCAAAAAAGAAAAGTGTTAAATAAAGAAAGAAGTTCTAAAGATATTAAATGATGTGTGGGTTCGGGGAAGAATCCCAGAAGAATGGAGAAAAGGAATAATATTCCCTTATACAAAAAACGTTAATAGAGAGGAGACGAAAAATTAGAGGAATAATTATTCTAAATTTCCTAAATTAAATTATTGGCAAGCATCTTAATTAAGTTGTTAAATCTTTCGCTAGAGGGAAATAATTAATTATCAGAGAGCCAAGAGGGATTCCGCAAAAATTATGAAACAAGAGATAACATTTTCATTTGAATATCTTGATAGGAAACAAGCTGAAAAAGTCTAAAAGAAAAGTCTTTGTTTTGTCTTTATAGATTTTAAATTTCCACAAAGTAAACAGGAAAATTTTAATGAGAAAACTAGAGGAAAGTGGAGTAGTATGCTGAATATAATTGAAAATATTTATATAGAAACAAGGAATTTAGTCAAAGTGAATAACGAGTAAGAGAGGAAGAGAGGAAGAAGGATATGTGGAAAATGGAAGCAGGCAGGAATAGCGTATTTTGTTGCAAAACATGGAAGACCGGCGACTACGTGTTAAAAGTACTGAATGGGAGTTGGCCAAAAATCTGTCGAAAAGAAATAATTAGGGGCATAAGTAATGAAGAACCAGTCCAATGGGTAAGAAAAATTCATTTATTATTATTTAGAGAAAAGTGGGTAGCAACGATATCGTTATCGGAATGGGGAATGACTGTGAAACCAACTACTTAAGAGAAAGCATGTAAGATGGGACCCTAAAATTAATCGAAATGAGAAATCTAGGAAAATTGTAAGAGATTCACGATGCATTGTCTTGGTGAAAGGGCACTTCTTCTTTTGCATTTGAGACAGTTTTTTCGCAATTTCGTCCTTCAAGCGCACCAATAATACCCTGTAATGTTTGTGTTGATGGTCTTTCCTTTCTCCAGATAGTCAACGAATAAAATTCCCTGAGCATCCCAAAATACCGAAACCAAAACTTTACCGGCCGACATTTGCGTTTTTGGTCGCTTCGGACGGCTCTCACCGGCTGCTGTCCACTCAGCTGACTGACGATTTGATTCCAGAGTGTAGTGGTGGATTCATGTTCCATCCATTGTCACATACCGAGGCAAAAAATCCTGTTTATTACGGTTATACAACTTCAAACAGCGCTCTGAATTATCGACACGTTGCTGTTTTTGTTCCACTGTGAGCAAGCGCGGCACCCACTATGAACACAGCTTTCTCATGGACAAATGTTCATGCAAAATAGTCTATACACTGCCTTTTGATATCTTTAAGGTATCAGCTATCTCAAGCAACTTCACTTTACGGTCTTCAAAAACGATTTTATGTACTTTTTTTATGTTTTCTGGAATAACTGCCGAATTCGGGCGACCAGAGGGTTCAGCATCATCGGTATTTGTACGGCCACGTTTAAACTCAGCAAACCAACGTTCGATGGTTGCTTTCGATGGACCAGAGTCCTCATAACACTTAGCAAGCCATTGCTTTACGGTATTTTTTCTCATTAAAAACAGTGTTTAATCAACAAGAAATTCCTCTTTTTTCCATTGTTTTGAAAACAACAAAAGTAGAGTCATTAAAACCACTGTAACTTGTAAACTAATGGTCGGATTGTCATGAAATTTTGATACATATCGTTAGAAGTTTGGTACTTTCTAAAAATCATATGTAATTTTCACTAGAGACTTCATCTATGTGTCAGCCTTTGGACTCATTGAGTGATGTGTTAGTATCAATATAAAGAAATCAAACTGTCAGTGAGAACAATAGATTATATATTAGACGATAGGATTTAGAAAAGCGGAGAAACATACAAGAATACGAATGAGAAACTAAGTTATAGGAGAGAAGAGCTAGTTCGAGAAAAACGGGCTGTCTTTGGGAGGAGAAGAAAGAAAATTTGTTATACGTAATAAGTAAGAAAAGGTGAAACAAGCAGGACATAGGGTCAATGGAGAGAAACATTGGGAGAAGATGGAGAGGAGGTGGAGACAGATAAAGAAATTTGCGAATGATAAAAAACTGTTTTCAAATTTAATTAAATATCATTATGCAGAAGTGTTGTAATATTAGGTACTTATAAATGTAGCCCTTAAATCAAAAAGAAGAGAAGAATCTAATCTAATAAATAAATAAAATAAAGAAAAATGATAAGTGCGAAGATAAAGAAAATTTTAAAAATAATGATTTGACAACCTATACTAACAATTAGTGAACTAAAATATGTTAATAATGAAATATATAAATAAGAGAAAAAAACATTTTATTTTAATTTTGGTTGTATTTTCCCTTCATTATTTTACCAATTTTACTAATGTATAATAAAGCAATAAACATGGTTTTAATAAGTTACATGAACAGGAACACCAATATCTGGCCAACGAAGATCAGGAAGAGGAGGCCTCGGTGAATTCCATACTACAACCACTTTATTTAGATAAGGAAGTCCATCTAATCGAGCCAATGAATTCATTAAAACCTAAAAAAAATTAGATACATTATATATAAATGCATACTACATGTAGTTTTAGTTTCGGAAGTAAATATCATAAATATTGGTTGAGAAGAGATATTTTTGCTAGCTGCTGGATTAACAATTTTTAGAGATCAACCATGATCTCCTAATAATAGCACAGATAGTCGTTTTGAAAAAATTAATCTATGTTTTTATAGTAATTCTAAAGTATTTTTCAGCGCTAACCTCTATTTATCCTTATCATATCAAATTTTTTCACTAATAAAAATTGAAAATATCGTAGATTTTAGATCGTCATATACCCCAATTTTAATATTTTTTTATATATGAAATTATTAATGGAAGTGTGCTATTCACTTTTAATCAGTGAAATATCATTTTATCACCAAAATAAATAGACATTATTTAATATGATATATATATATATATATATATATAGTAAGACCCCGCTTAGCGCTGTTTCCGTTTAACGCGGTTTTATCGGAATAGTGGGATTCCCCGAAAATTGCACGCAGCGTTGGGCTTCCCCGAAATCCAAAGTAATTTATCTGCATTGCTTCTTCCCTGAGGTATTACACAAACGTATTTTTATTGTTTCAAACATTTGTTGCCGTTATTGTAAGTATAAATTTATGTAATATAATGATTAATATAGTGATAAATATTATAATTTTTAGTTTTTATTATGGGTGATAATAAAAAACACGAAAATAAAGCGACAAGAAAAAGCATTTCGCTGGAAACTAAAATGCAAGTGCTTAGAAGATTAGATACTGGTGAACGTCAATCTCAAATTAGTGTTGCAATGAACTTGTCAACTTCAACAATAAGGACAATTCTTAAGAATAAAGAAAAAATAGTGTCATCAGCAACTACAACTAGAACAACTTCTGCAACTATTACCCGTTGTAGAAATAATACGATAGAAGAAATGGAAAAACGACTTTCTATATGGATTGACGACGAAATTGAACGCAATATGCCATTAAGCCAAGCTATAATAGAAAAAGCAAAAAAAATTTTTAATCACATTCAGGTTGAAACAGGTGACACAACTGAAACTTTCGTTGCAAGTCGAGGATGGTTTAATAGATTTAAACACCGAAATAATCTTCATAACATACAGATTACAGGAGAAGCGGTAAGTGGAGATATAAAAGCGGCGGCTGAATTCCCAGCGACATTAAAAACAATAATTGAACAAGGAAACGGGCCTATTTTGGAAGACAATGCCAAAACGAACATTTTTATCCCGTGAAAAACCTGCACCAGCAGCTTCTACTGGGTGGTAACGCCAATGGAGACTTTAAATTAAAGCCACTACTTGTTTATCATTCCAAAAACCCAAGAGCGATGAAAGGAATATATAAATCAACTTTATCTGTAATTTGGGAGTCTAATAAAAAATCATGGAGAACTATGAAAATTTTCCAGAATTGGTTCACTGAACATTTTTGCCCGCCTGTTAAACGCTATTGCGAAATCAAAAAACTTGAACCAAAAGCACTAATTTTAATGGATAATGCTCCAAGCCACCCAACGAATTTATCTGACTTAATAATATGCATTCCAGTCGAAGTGGTTTTCTTGCCGCCTAACACAACTGCCTTAATCCAACCGATGGATCAAGGTGTTATATCAAATTTTAAAGCTTATTATCTTTTAGACAGATGTTTGAAAAAACAGACGGAGAAGAAAAACAATCAATAAGAGATTTTTGGAAGAACTACAATATCATAGATGGATTCTGTAGAAAACATAAATCTTTCTTGGAATGAGGTAATGAGGAAAAATGTTTGAAAGGGGTGTGGAAGAACATTTGGCCAGATCTAAGCAAGGACGATGACACTAGACACTCTGTTGTTGATATGAATGAAATAGTGGAATTAGCGGAACAAACAGGTTTAGATGAGGTAGATGTGCAAGATCTCGAAGAATTATTGCAAGAAACAGTAGAAAGTTTTTCGAATGATGAGCTCAAGGAATTAGCGGACCAAGAAGAACACAAAAATATTGAAAGTAGCGATTCTGAAGAAGAGCAAAAAGAACTTTCAACGGCATTTCTAAAAACCAGTTTAGCCACTATAATTATGGAAATTATGGACCAATTTATTGAAAATGACAAGATTTTGATAGGAGTTCAAAGGCAAGACGAGGTGTCAAGGATGCCTTGTCCACTTATCAACAACTTCTTACAGAGCGCAAAAGAAAAACGCAAATGACATTAGATACCTTCTTGATAAAAAGGCAGAAAGGAATGGAAATGCAGAAGAATCTGAATGATCTCAAACATAAATGGTGACTTAGAATTTTATTTATTTTTATATATCCATTTGTTGTTTCTATGTTTGTAAGAAATAAGTTTTTGTTGTATTGTTATAAATAACATATTTAATGAACTTAAGTGACAAAATACCTGAACAATTTTTTAATTTTCTATCCGTTTTCCCCTAACCCCATTATTTACATGATGAGATGACCTCGTTTATTTCGTATATCGCTCAACTTTGATGGAACGTATAGCGGGATCTTACTGTATATACAAATAGCAACATTTTTCTAATCTTGAGGCAGGCTGAAAATGGCTTTTTACTTTATTTACGCCCTTAATATTCTTCTATCCAAGATAAAAATTAATGTGCCTCTAAGCAGGTCGTAAATAAATTTATTTATTTATTCAATATGGATAAAGATCATTAAATTGGAATCCATTAATTTGGAATATGTTTTATTAGATATAATACTAAAACATATCGAATAATTATAAAAAAAATTATGAATATCCTTCTGGTAAATCCTTTGTAGCTCTAGTTTAAAATAAATTCTAAAGAATATAAATAATATTTTTTGATAATTCATATTTTTGTTTATATATGGATTTTCTATTTTTTTTTTTTTTTGAGATATTGAGAGGAGATTGAACCACATAAACTCCACTTCTTATTTGTTAAAATTTCATCGAAATAAAAAAAATAGATTTTTTTTTTGTTATTTTTCTATAGAATGACCCATATATTGTGTAGGGCAAAAAATCAATCATAATTGATTAATCCTTTCTAGACAATTAGGATTTTTGATTCCAAATTTTTATTGTTTAGAATTATTATTAAAATTTATGTAAGACTTATTTTTATTATTGTTTGCCCATCTGGCAAACATATATTTTATAATTTGGTTTTTTTAATTTCCTTTTTGTTCGGTGCTGTGTGCTCGAATATTTTAGTTATAGTGGACTCTTTTTATTAAGAGCAATAATAAAAACAAATTGTAGTGTGTCCTTGTGCATTAATGCCCCAAACCCCAAAAGGAATTCACCAAGGAATTGAGGAGAGAGCGAAGTCAAGAAGAAAAATTTGTACTGATTTTCCTCCTCCACTGTGATACCGCCCTCCAAGAATTCTAGAAACTCGGAGTATCTGGATATAAACGGCACCCTTGGCCGGCGCGAAAGGAGAAACACTCAGAGTAACACCGATCACACACACAGAAACAAACAGGGTCAATTATCTTTAAAAGAACTCAATTTCTTAACATAGTTTTAATAAAGCTAAAATTAAAATCTAGCTTGGCCACCTAGAAAATTATTTTGTTTGAAATTTTTAATAGTAATTAATTCTATAATATCTTGCTATATATATTTTTTTGTATATTTAGATGGTATAATTTCTGTATATTTCCCTTCAAAGGCTTCAGCTTTGATTTTGTGTCCTTTAAATTCTTCTGAGAAAAATTAAACCGATTCTGAAAATCTAATGGCCTTCTTTCTTTGAGGGAGCAAGTGCATGCCATAAATCAATCTCTTTCAGCATACGGTCACACCTCAAACATTCATAAGAGCTTTTGTTCCCGAATTTTGGAAAAAAAATAAAAAATAAAAAAAAACTTAAAAAGCATCAATAAAGTACTTTGGCCGATTTTATTGAAAAACTTCGTAACCCTTGCGAAGTGGGTGCCAATATCAAGTTTGAGTTTTTTCATTCTTGAGATATTTTGTTCTCACAAAGGCAGACAAACAGACCATTTTGTGGGACCCATTTTTTAGACTCATTGAATCTCAAAACCAGTATTTCTGAAATCCCATCATCGAATTTTTTTGCGATCGCAAAATATAAACAATAAATAAACAAAAGGACTTACTTGTTCACGTTCGTAAGTAAGAATGACAACAGTGAATTGTTCTCTAGGATGATTTCCACCCAAACTTTCACAAAATTCTTTACCAGCACCTCCTGCTCCTTGGCCAATTGGTCGGAAACCTATACCTGACCCTAGAACATATATATATTATAAAATTTTAATTTAAGAGCCAAAACATTTAGATGATAAAATGTCTTTTAAAAAAAAAATTATGTTTATAAAGAAGGAATTTGATTAGAAAATAAATGCTCTACAATATAATTAAATTAAATTCTAGTTAATCTATATAACTTAATGCTTCCATAAAAGAATAACTTGACTAAAAATAGATTTTTGATAAGGCCTAATTGGATAGATTTAACAATACTATAAAACGGGGTTACTACGGTCTCTGGTAGTAATCACCACCTGACTACAAAGTGGTAGAAGAGTAAAAATCCAATATTTCACCACTAAAGAAAAATTTTGTTCATATATATTACCTTTGAAATATAGAAAATGTCATGAATTAATACTTACACATTCATAAAAGTTTTATATTATATTATTTAAAAACAATACTTTCTCACTATGTGTTACATTTACGAGGGAGACTTAAAAGTATCTTAATTTCGAAGTAAACAATTTTTTTTTTAATTTAACTTTTTTTTCTACATGCTTTCCTTTAAAGTCAATACACTTAATCCAAAGGCGCGTTGTCGAGTTAAAACAGCACTTTTTTCTTTGCGCAGCACCCAACGCTCGGACAGCTTTCTCATGCCCACTACCCATTGCAAAAAAAAAAAATGAAGGACCGTTAGACTAAGTGAATTGAGTTGAAAGGATTATGTAGAAAAATAAAATGAAATTTAAAAAAAAAATTGTTTTTTATAAAAATAAAAAAATATTTTGAAATTAAGAGATTTTTCAGTCTTGCTCCTTTATGTAAGAGAAAGTAAAAAAGGTACATTAAAAAAATTTATGTTCATGAATATTTTAAAGCATAAGCCAGGCTAGTCTAACCCGCGACCCAAGGCGATTATGAAAACAATCAACAAAAAATCGTAAAGTTACCAAATTTGCGAGATCTACTAAAAATACCACAAATAAAATTTTAATAAGCTCAAACAGTTATGAAACGTGTTGAAATAAAAAATAATTATTTGATATTGGGAGAATTTCGAATCAGGGAGAGTGATCTGCTTCCTGAATAAAAAAAAAGAGATAAAATAATAAGAAAAATTTGAAGTGAATTGATTATTCAATTTTGTGAAGGATTTTTAATCATACAATATTTAGTTTAAAATAGAAAAAAAAGTATAATAATAATAAAAAAATATAAAATTTAATGGAATTGTGGTGATGTAAAAAAAGGAATGCTAAAATGAACGAAAGTGGCCGCAGTTGAGCGCAAGACCTTCCTCCCCTGCTCCACTCAGCTGTTGGAAGAAATGAATCGAGCGGTCGGCTAGATGACTGCCCGATGATAATGTTGTAAGTGATGATGTAGCTGATAAAAGACGACGGGAACCCTCTCTGAATATAATTTCACAAGTCGTAATAGTGAAGTCGTAATAGTGAGCACCGCTAATAATTTCTACTCGAAGTAGTCGCGACGGCGACTCTCTCTGAAGTCGTTCTCTTCGTCGTAGTAGTAGTCGCAACACCGACCATCGCTGCATTAATACTCCTCTTTATAGTAGTAGTCGCGACGGCGACTCTGGCTGAAGTAATATTCCATTTAGAGGAAGTAGTTGCTGAATGAATGCTTCTCTTTGAGGTAGTCGTCGCGACAGCGACCCTGGCTGCAGTGATGCTCCATTTGGAGGAAGTAGTCGCGATGACGAGTCCCACAGAATGAATGATACGCCTCATGGAGGAAGACTGTCCAGGCAATGGATAAGGAGAAGGAGACATGATGATGATGATGGAATTTCCATATTATATAAATTTTTTAACTCGATTTCTGGATAATTTTACTTCATTTATAATTATTAATTCATTTATTTTTTTTCTAACGATTTATATCAATTCTTAAAATATAAAATAAAATAATTTATTTTTCAGAAATTTAAAAAATATACATTTCATTGAAATTTTAATATTCTTAATTTTATATTACAAAAAAAAATGTATATCAAAATAATCATTCCTCTCCCTGATTGATGTTCCCCCAGGCAATTGGGCAAGAAACTATGCGAGCTAGTAATTATTTTTTAAATCTTTTTCAGCATCTGAGGCCATTTAGACTCCGTCCTTATTTATTTAATTATATAACTTTAAAGATGGATGAAGCAGATTGTCATCAAGGCTGTAAATTTATTTCATAAGGACCAAGGGATTGAATTATCTCCAATTTCAAGAATTCTTTAAATTTATGGAAGAAGACTATGGGGATATCATTTACTTTTCAGAAGATGGTTAAGTTGAGTTAAGATTTTATGATTTGCGAAATCAAGTCATTTATGCAATCAAAAACAGAACTTGGTGATGAAAACTTGGATTTGAGAATTGACCTTTCATTTAAATGAGTCTTCAGGGTGAAAACCAAATAATCAATACAATGTTTCCAACAGCGTTAAAAATGAAAATGAAACTATGGCAATCTCAAATTAAGACAAACCATTTTATGCGTGTTAGCTAGAGTATTTTATGTGGGTCCAAAACAATTCGTCTTTTTCCAATGTGGCCCAGGGAAGCTAAAAGGTTCGATACCCCTGGCATAAGCTCTATGTCCTTCGCTTCTTCTAACTGAAATCACATCAAAGAAACTTCAAATAAATTTAAAAAATTTAAAGGAAGAAGAGATCAGTCAAATGATACTTCGGTATGTGTTTAAATTCTCATCTGGACAACCATGGATGAATTAGCCCAAATCGTCGAGAATCAGGTAATATTTCTTCTACTCTCAATAGGAAGCAGAATAAATATTGATGAAATCGTTCATATATACAGAGTTTTGTCTGATGATGATAACTCTCCAAACAGAAAATTGATTTCAAATTATATACCAGTATATTCAACCAAGAATTAGAAAAGAATTTGATTAAATTTCAAGAGATCGCCAAAAAATACTATGATAGGACAATTAAGCCATCAACATGTAAAGTTGGGCCCAAGGTTTGGTGGCACTGCCCAGAACAAGGCCTCAAAAAGTAGAAAAAATTAAATATTAACTAGCAAGGTCTGTTTAGAAAATTAATTGAGATTAACTAGAAGGAACTCTGCGACATTTAAATGGACGATTAAAGAAAATTCATCTAAATTACCTGAAGTTGGGAAATAATGGAAAAAGAAGTATGAGTCTCAATTCAGGAGTAGATAAAATGTAAAAAGGGGAGGACAGCGGAGCAGAGGGTTGATATGACAAAGTGAGGAGTGTTTTTTATATATAAATATAAGTTAGACTCAATATATTCATAACTAAAATTAATTAAAGTTGTAGTGCCAATGACGCGAAAAAAAGTTGAGAATTATATATCATGAATTTTATTGAAATGTGATGAATAGATTGCTTAAAATTAGAAAAACACACCTTTTTTGACCGTAGTAACCTTTCTTTCCATAGTGTTTTTTAGTTTTTTCTAACTTTTTTAAAAATATTAAAAAATTTATTTTGATACTATTATTATTAATATATTAAAAAAATGATACTAACCTATAAATTTGGCGTCAGAAGACAATGATAAATCAAATGGAAGTTGTGGATAAAGATGAAAAGGATCTCCCCAATCGTTCCAAATTTCGTGACCCTAAAAAAAAATTAAATGTATGCTACTCAATATTTTAATAAGCTAAAAGAGGGTTTATAAAAATCCTGTAAAATAGATATTATATTGTAGTGAAGGCCCTCGTGTAATTTGAGGACAGACTTTTCGAAGTAATATCATTTGAAAAATAAGATAATATATAATGGAATTTATTATTTATTAAATTTTTGTTTAGTAATGAGGAATAACAGACATACCCCAAGCAGAATTACAGATATGGCGCCTCCTCTTTTGCGTTCTCTATAGAAACTTTTTAACTTCGGACAAAGCCCAGCTCCCTTATCCTAACATGCACTAAAGATGATATCCGTCATGTACATCGAAATATCTGCGCAATAAAGGATATCAGGTGGAGCGGCACATTCCTGGTTTTATTCTCCATTACTAAACAACTCTACACAACCCAGGTTCTTATTCCTATTCTTATTTAACTTTTATTTTTTAAAATAATTACCTGTGTAAGAAAAAGAGTAAAATTTCGACGATATTTTGGTGAAGGATATGGGGGTTCCATTGGACCAAGACTTTCTTCCGGTTCAGCATCAGGTACTATGGCATCAGTTTTTAAAGGCTGTATAAAACGATTTTAAAGTTAAAATAGTAATATAATGATGAATAAAAAAGAATTACTAACCTGAAAAGTATCATTAAATACACTTGGAGATGTTTCTTCAACAGCAGGTCGGGGAGGAATTCCTAAACGGAAGCGAATTAAAGCAATGATAGTGTCAGTAGTGGATTGTACTGATGCAAGATAACGTTCCCAAACAAGTCTCCCTTGACGACGAAATGCCATTAGATCAGCATCTCCCACAGCTCTTGCAACCAGATGGAGCTCCGTGACTCGGGCCTAAATTTTAATTTTAATAAGTACATAGTCTTTAAGTTAATGACTTGATATGATCTATACAATAGACCTGTAAAACATTCAGGTTACCAAATACCTGATGGTATCTACTGATATATTCTTAGAAATCAACTGCCAAAATCCTAATGGAAATAATCAGACTACAGTAATAACTCAAACAACGTGAGCTTAAAATGCTCCAATTAAATGTAAGACGATTTTTATTTTGTAAAAATAAAAAAAATTAATTTAATAAAAAGTGAATGTGAATTTATTTAAAAAAAAAACATTAAAATAAAGAAACCCTTTACTATTTAATTATTTATTGATTAATTTTTATTATAATTTGTTTATAACAATAAAATTTTCTTTAACCCAACCACCAGGTATTATGATTGTGTTGGTGACTATGAAAGTAGAAGATTCCGCAAATTCAAAATGAAAAAAAAAAACCCATTCACTCTGAATGGCACTCTGGTTTCTTGTTGGTTGCCTATATTGGAGATTTTCAAAACTGATTTTTTTGAGCCTTCCCATCCCTTTATGCTTAACAATATAAATGTATATTGCTAATGCTTTTTTTTATTGGGAAAAAACTTCCAAAGCTCCAATTTGATATTTAAGGTAGATGCCCAGATGGCATGCCACAGCAAGGTTTTCAAAGTAAATAGAAAAGGTCGTGCAAAAAAAATCGATGTCGAGATTTCACTAGAAATACGTTTCTGAGTCTAAAAAAAATCGGTCTGTTTGTGAGTTAATAAAATAAGTAAAAAATGAAAAAACGTTTGAAGCTCAAATTTACTTTTTAAGCAAGGTATCCTCATCGCACGCGCCTC
The DNA here is from genome assembly GCA_010014785.2 of Anisolabis maritima. NCBI lineage: Eukaryota > Metazoa > Arthropoda > Insecta > Dermaptera > Anisolabididae > Anisolabis > Anisolabis maritima. The sequence continues at coordinate 14,270 of JAAAKE020093021.1, read as the reverse complement.
GAAGCTTTTCAATAAAATCGGCAAAAAACACTAGTACATTAATGAAGTACTTATGTAGTTTTTTCCAACTTTCTCAAAATCAGCTCTAACAATTTTGATTAAAATTCATATATCAATTATCTTTGAGATGATCTTTGAAATGTATTAACACTTATCTCCCTGCTCTCCTAAAATTGTTTGGGACCCACTTTCCTCTAGTAAGTTTTTTTGCAATTTTTTCCTAAACCATTCCAATTGCCCACTTTCCTCTAGTAAGTTTTTTTGCAATTTTTTCCTAAACCATTCCAATTGCAAAAAAACTTACTAGAGGAAAGTGGGTCCCAAACAATTTTAGGAGAGCAGGGAGATAAGTGTTAATACATTTCAAAGATCATCTCAAAGATAATTGATATATGAATTTTAATCAAAATTGTTAGAGCTGATTTTGAGAAAGTTGGAAAAAACTACATAAGTACTTCATTAATGTACTAGTTAAGGAGGGAAAAAATATTAAGTGAAAAAAATGAGGAAATTTAGCTCATTAATTAATGCATCTTTGCTTTGATATTTTTATTAGTTTATATATATATATATATTGATGTCACTTTTATAGAAATATATATATATATATATATAGCTCATTAATTAATGCATCTTTGCTTTGATATTTTTATTAGTTTATTGATGTCACTTCATCATTTTTATAGAAATATAAATCCAAAATATTTTAGAAATTGGACCTTAGGACTATGTAATATTTAAAAGATTTTTATAGCCATCTACTAGTTCTTCGGAGTCAAATTTGAAATTGACTCCCTTGTTTATATATTTTTTTGTATATGACATATCTCTTTGAAAAATCTCTTATATTTATTCCCCTCTCGTGCCACTATTTGGATAGTTTTAAGATTAAAAACAAAACTATGACCGGTAGTTTTAAAGTTAAAGCTCTTGTAAAAAAATACAAAAGAGAGGTGGTACCAAAAGCATTGGACAATCTCTGTTTTATATAACACCAAGCACAGCGTTTCCAAAGAAAAGTCAAAATATGTAGTCTATAAAATTAACTGGAAAGATTGCAACAATTGTTATTTAGGCAACACAGGGCGTTATCTGAGCATCCGCGTCCAAGGACACTAAAGATCTGTAGTGAACAAAAGTTCATCCTGAGAACTAGTAGATGGCTATAAAAATCTTGTGATTATTTCATAGTCCTAAGGTCCAATCACTAGATAACCTTTATCCTTCAATTATAGAAGAACCGTGCGGGCCCAATGTACTTAATATTTTTCACTCTAAGAAAACAAAGCCATAATATCTTATCCGGTTTAATGTGTGAGTAAGATAAATTATCCTATGAAAAACAAATTATATTATTTTATATTTTTATGTCAATTATAAATTACATTGTAATTGTTAATTTTTAGGCGCTGATGAAGGATAGCTTTTAATGCATCCGAAATATACAGATTAAAACTCACCAAGTTTTCACATTTAATTGCCAAAAATTTAGCCCCTTATTATTTATTTTCTTTCAAACAAATTTGATACACCACAACTCAAAGAAATTATTACACACACACAGAAATGATTCCAAAAAGTACATATCTCTCACTTAATATTTTTTTCTCCTAAACCATTCAAGACTCTAATATAAATATTCAAAAAAAAAAATACTTTATAAATTGTTCTCTAACATATTTTTTTTTTTAAGCAAAAAAGGTGCATTTTTTGAATATCGAATTGAAAACATCTATGTCTAATTTTTAACATACAATTTTTTTTTCTTTTTGGCTTTTAAAGAGAATTTTATGATATTTCATTTGAGTCCAAAAATTTGAAAAATTAACTTGTATTATTATTAATCGATGTTTAAAATTTCAAAAATCGGGGATTTTCAATTTCAAAAATCAATATGGCACGGGGCTAATATTCCGGATTTTTAATAGGATCACTAAGATTTCTATATTTGAAAAAACCATCAAAATCAAAATATAGAAGGAATTTTTTTGACGTTTTTCCTGGTACAATCTATAAATATATATATATATATATATTAATATTTTAAATAAAATGTGAAGAGAAAGTTTTGAAATGTGCTTTAATCAGGTCTCATTTTTTGATTTTTATTTAATAAAAAAAAAAAAGGATTTTTTATGAATTATTTTGTAGTATTCAGATATAATTTTTTTTTATAAATAGAAATTGTGATCCTAAGATCGAGGTGGATATAGTTTATAAGTAGCAAAAAAAATGTTTTACTGGTCAAAAAATGAAAAAAAATGTCTCGTATAAAATGCATTAAATTTGAAGAGTATGTCTTTTTAAGAAAGACTTGCGAATTTTCGAAATGAAGGGACTTAGGTATCAGACTCTTTTCCCGTGGGCCAATTTGAATATAAGGGGGCCCAATAATTCGACATGCTTGTTAATAGATACTTTTAAACGATACAATGATTTGAAATGGAAAATTTATCTGTATTTTAATTAATTTAAGTTCCTGATAAAGTCCAGAGAAATGAATGAAATATCTAAAAATTATTAAATTGAAAAATTCTATCTTCCATGGCTCTATAGAAATATCTCATGCAAATTATTCCTTACAATTCGTAAATTATAAAGTAAGAATTAAATTTAAAAACTAAATGTATATTATAAATGTTAAAAACCTTTGGCAAAAATATAGTAACGCGACGCCAGTCTATCACTTCAGCAAAAGGTAATTGTAAATGATCGCCTAAAATTAGTGGAATGGCGCCAGCTCTAAGACTTTCATAAATTCTAGTTTGTATAGTTGTAGTAGAGACAAGTTCATCGTCACTAGGGGCAATAATTAGAGAAAAAGTTGATTCTCGAAGGACAGAATTGCGAGAGCTTTCAGTTCCACAAAGAGCCCATTCGCCAAAATCTTCAGTTCCCAAAATATCGTCGTTTCCTATATCATCTTCATTTGTCCTGCTTGCTTTCCAATGAGAAGGCCATCCTCCTTCTTTATTGCCGACAGAACAGTCCAAGTTTATCCAAAACCGATCTGATGTTTCATCTATTAAAAATAATTTTAATTATTATTAAATTAATTGCAAATTCAAAGTGGAAAAAGTGTTGGCGATCATGTTGGGTGGGCTGGTTTTTTTACTAATATTTCTATCGCTAATAGTATAAATTTCATTTAATTTTAATCAATATCTAGTTTAAAAATCGTGAATGGTCTCCCTTCGACTTTCTCGTATACCCACATATAGGTGAGTTACCACGATTTTTAGAAAAACGTTTCAGATAAAAATACCACTTCCTGTTACCGGAGGTGGACCAAATTTTGACTGTGGTCTCTAATATTGATATAATATATCTATACACCATTTTACTCGTCTCTATAAAATCATATTTGAGTTATCATGATTTTTAGAAAAACATGTAAAGTTCCACTTCAGGTTGCGGGAAATAGCCCAAAAATTGATAAATGTCTATGATTTTACTGTAATACACAATATTTATGCCGTCATCTTTCTTAAGATCAAAAATAAAGAAACTCATGTTGTTTAGCAGCATATACAATTAATCCAGGACAGACATTTAATTTTGAAGATGTCTCTAAACTCAATAAAGAGTGCAACTATTTTAAAAGGCTGACATTAGAAGCCATTCAAATCTTTATAAATGACAAGGTAAATTTTAAAAAAGAGTACAATTCCACCGTGTCACTTTTTAAAAATATTTTAAACACGAATAGTGTTCAATTGGAATTATACAGTGTGAAAATTATTTCATGGAGCAGTATCCCCAACAAATAATAAGACAAATATTAATATTTCACACTATAGATGCTTGACCATCCCCATCATCTCTTTAGTTGAAAACCACCAAATATTTCCAGACCCTTTCCGTAGATAAGTGCAAAGTCGTGTGAGATATGATGGCGCCGAAAGACCTCAAAATTCAAACAAAGTAAATGAAATAGAAAATAATTTTTTCATATAATTGTGGAATATGTTGGCTAATTTATATTTAAGTTATATTTAAGTTATATTTAAGTGTGGGGCTTGTGTGTGATTAAAAATTTTATTTAATATCCTATAAATGATATTTTTATAAAAAAAATTATTTTTTGGTGGATATTTAAATTTTGAAATAAAAGTGTTTTTTTTTAATAATTTTTTTGAGGACTAAAAATGTTACAAAGAGAGAGAGTTTCCTGTATAATTAATATTTTAAATAAAATGTAAGTTAAGAGAAAGTTTTACGGCGTGCTTCAATCACATTCCATTTATTAAAATTTTTCAATAGTAGATACTACTTAATATACACCCATATCAGAGTTATAAAAATTAGGAGCGACATATATAAAATTGCGCCAAAAGTACTAGACGCAGATCAGCCTATTTCAAATAATTATATCTAAAAGTAGGAGTGGCCGGGGCATAATATTTTTATTTTTATATTTTAATTAATATTTAAAACTAACCTTGGGTGAGCCTCATTAAATGATGAACAATAAAAGTTTCAATTGAACCGGCTTTGATAAAATCGGTGGAAGAACTTGTGCTTGTTTGAAAAACTCCTTCAAAGGATACTAAATATTGTCTTCTGGCAGGAGTTAAAGGGGCGCATTCCAACCAGACATCTCCTCCAGGAGGTCCAAGAAGAGGTGGAACAACAATATCAAACCTACAATAAATTTAGTTATTACATTTATTTTGAAACTTAATCAATTAACAATAAAATAAAAACATTTATCTTAATGAGTTATTAAATTATTAATAATATGCCATGGAATGTTTATCTATATATGAAATGAATAATAAGGAAAGTATAGTGATCGAAAAAATTCCCTGTTGTATTTTCAAAGTAAATACACATTTTTTAGTCTTTTTCGGCATAGGAGGCCATTTAGACTTCGTTTTATTTATTTAAATTAATTGGTAGCCAATATAAATTAAATACATTTCGCCGAAGATGGGAAGCGAACCACTGACCTTTGAAACGTGAAGACCTCTACATTTGTGCTATAGAACAGGACAAATATACGTTTTAAGGTCCCTTAAGTTCCAAAACTATTTCCGAAAAATGTTTTCTTTCTATCTGTGTGTATATATGAACAAATATATAATATGACCTACTATTTTAAACTTTCATTTTTTAATTTTAGTTATTTGTGCCGTTCTATATTGTTTTTAACATTGATCATAAAACTGTTAAATTGCTGTCTTGTTAGTGTTTTGTTACTACTCTTTTTCTTCAGTTTATAGGACAATCTCAATTTCTTTATTTTACCTAATTTTATATTTTTTACATGTCAATCCGAAATTTTTGAATGTTACTTTTGATTTTATTATAAAACTTTATCCATGAATAAAAACCCCACAGATTATTTAATTTTGTATCTTAAAGTCCAGAATAATAAGACTTTAAATGTTTAATTGTAAGATCATTCACCCTAAATGAATAGTTTTTTATGGTTTTCTTAAAAATCCTTATAACGAAATGTAGCTATAACAATGAGTTCAAAACTTATTACTACTAGTTTTCCACATCAAAATTGTGTTGGCCTTAGTTAAAGATCTCTAGGTTTGGCTTATTGCTGCTAGATCTATATTAATACATCGATAAATTTTACCTATTAAATATAGGATGATGACGATTGAGTCATTGCATGATTGATTTAATTACCTGACTCACATATGTATTAGATTGTGCTCTGATTAGTGAAGATGTGTTTTTTTATTGCATGATGCGCCTAGTGTAATTAAACCCTGCTTTGTTAGGAATTTTGGGTTTTTATGCCTTAACAAAGAACTATTCCTCAAAAAAAATAAATAATTATGAATGTAGAAAATACTTCATATTTATATTTAGAATATTCCGGGGGAACTAACAAAAGATAAGAGAAAGTACACTAAAAATTTTCATTTTTCAACAATAAATATAAAAATTATAGTTAAATTTATTGAAATAAGCTGTAATGTTTGAAATATTAGGGGGCCGGAAAGTAATGTCGTTTGTTTTTCATTAAATTCAAACAAATAAATTTTTAACAAGTTTTTATTTTTAATCAATGATGTAATCACCCTCGTTATCAACAACCTGTTGCCATCTAGTGTGTGTGCAATTTTTCAATGCCGGATCGATAAAAATCAATTGATTTTTGAGCAAAATAACTAGAGATGACATTTTGGATATCATCCAAATTTTCAAATTTTTTGTCAGTTAGAAAGTGTTGGAGCGATCGGAATAAATGGAAATCCGATGATGCAATGTCGGGCGAGTATGGTGGGTGAGAAAGTACCTCCCACCCCAATTCATTAATTTTTTCCAGGGTTCGTCTTGCGTAGTGCGGTTTTGCATTATCGTGTTACAGAATAACGCCTTTTCTGTTGACAATCCCTATGCACTTTTCAATTAAGATTGATTTACTCGATCCAATTATTCACAGTAAACGTCTGCATTTACAGTTTCAGGTTTCAGGACTTCAAGATGAACGATTACGCGAATACTCCACCAAAAACACAAAAGCGCCTTTTTTAGATGTAAACCTGGCTTAGCAGTACTTCGTGGCAATTGATTCGTAGAGAGCCACTGCCTTTTAGGTTTTGGATTATCATAGAGAACCCATTTTTAATCTCCAGTGATCAAGCGATCAAATAACGCTTCTGTATTGTGCCGATGAAGCACTAAGTTGTATGTGGTGGATCGGATAGCTTTGTTTTCTTCGGACAGTTTATGCGGGAGCTAAACAACTGCTCTGCTAACTTTACCAGCAAATGTTTTTGGATGGTCGGCCAAGGTTGGCTAAGAGTGTTTGACAGTTCCTCGATTGTCTGACAAGGATTTGCTTCCACTTTCGCCCTTAACTCGTCATTGTCTAAAGTTGTTGGTCTTCCTGATCGATAAGAGTCTGAAAGAACAAAATTACCGGAACTTAGAAAACCAGCTTTGGCATTTATGAACGTCTAATGCACTTGGAAGAATATCGCAAATGTTTTTGGTAGTAACTGTTGCATTACTACCCTTGTGAAACTCAAAAAACATACAATGCCGGTTATGTACCTCTTATGGTTTGGCTGGCCATTTCACCCAAAATTGCAAAAAAAAATTAAATTTATTATTATTAATATTTAATTATTTACAAATAAATACTCACTTTAACCCTAAAATGTCTTTGGCCCGACTTTGAAGTACACAATGAGCTGATAAATGATTAACAAATATTGACATGCTCAGATTCAGTTCCAACCCTAGTGACTCTGCGGTCTGCTTTGCTGCCTTGAAAAGAAATGCTTCCACACCTGCCATCTCATGGTCATGGACCATCTGCAGGAGGGGATCTGACCGTTTTGAAACCTTGATGGCTGTTTGGAGAACCACTCGATTGTAGAGGCACTCCAGAGTCAGGAGGCCCCGGCCGACTTGACGGCGAAGGATGTAAAGCCGGCGAACCGAGGATCTGGGATGAAGACTACGATTCATGTTCATCGTCTTCCGCGTCATTCTATCCATTTCGCGAAGCTCATTTGCCAGTCACTTAACTGACCCGAAGGTGTAAAATAGCATTGGCACGGCAAGTATATTGGAGGTGGCCTTATTTCTCCCTGACAGTTCGGAAGACCAAATCCGCCTCATAATTCGTTTATACTTGCTGCGAAGTGACTCTGATGGATCCTAAGTGTGGCGTTGGGCCAAATGACCACAGCGTCCTATTCAGAATCTCCCAAACGTCCTTTTCTGAGATGCACCACTGCGCACTTGCCCAACCCTAACGCCATGCCGATATCGCGGGTGTTTACCCGGACGACCTTGAGAGCAAGGTTTAATTCTCTCTCGCTGGAGGCATAGATCTTGAGATCATCCATATAAAATTAATGAGTGACTCTATGCTTTCTATTTCCAGGTCGTCCGCATGCATATCCTCCAACTTGGCGGAGTGCAACTGAGAGGGGCAAAAGTGAGATACAAAAGAGTAAAGGAAACTTAACGAATCTCCCTGGAAGGCGCCTCTCGGGAAATTTACCCAATTTGAGCAGATTAGATCCCCCATTCTTATGGAGAATTTGGTTCTCCAGAGTGACATTATTTCCTTAATGCATCCCACTATATTTTAATGTGCCGAGACAGATGCATCTGTCATTGAGCAGGTTTTCGCGGCACCCTTCACTGCCGCGTTTTATACCACGTTGTCCGTGTATCTGCTGCCAGACCTGTTCCACTGTCCGAAGTATTTTGTCATTAAGGATCTTCGTGAACGCCTTATAAATGGTATTCAGACAATTGATCGGCCCGTAATTCTCTGGTTTGGACAAGTCCCCCTTTTTGGGGATTAGCCCAGTGCGGCCTCCCACCAACCATTCCGGAATTGTTTGCTCTCTCCTTATAAAAGTTGTAAATATACGGGCCAGATGGAGGTGTGTCGATATAAACATCTTCCACCAAAAGTTGTTAATTTTATCTGGCCCTGGAGCAGTGAAGTTCTTTGTGCACATAAAGGCATCCTTAACCTTTTCCGGAGTGATCGGGGGGCATTCACTTGGTGTCTGGACTCGAGGAGCCCAAGCTGCAAATGGCAGCGTAAATGAGCCTTGTTTCTTCATAAATCTTTTTCCAGAAGGACTCGACCTGTTCCACCGTTGGTAGATGCGTGACAACGGGCTTTTACTCTTTAAACAGGCGAGACAGGTCGGAGGAGAAAATTTTGTTTTCCCTGACTCAACCTTTCCCTCAGGATCTTTTCCCTAGTTGTTGTCAAGGCCCGTATCCTCTCAACAGTCAAAGTCTCGCTTTCCAGAGTTTTTCATCCAGCCGCTCAAGTCGTCTGCACGTTCTAACATATGCCTCCGTCCGAGTGGCGGGCTCAGCAGGAACTAAAGACTGAGCGGTCGAATATACAACACAGTTAATCGCCCACAGGTCGGGCCCTTCAGAAATCTGAACCGAAAGCAGAGCAGCCCATTTATTCATACCAGTTGTTCTGGCTTTAAGGGGGAATTTTCGATTTATGTCCCCCTTTCTTCGGTCCAGATCATTGGCGTCGTCGGCGGAAATGGCGCTGACAGACGGAAGAGGCTGGCGATACAGAGATCGCCTAAAGCTTGATCTTCTGCTTGAGAGTCTTACCCCCGATCTCCGCGGAGCGTTTACGTATCCTTGCCGATGAAGGTAGGCCACGTAATCCCGAAGGTTTTGAGGGGTCAGATTACTCAACTCTGGATGCACCGCACCACTCCTGATGCATTCATGTAACCTCGCTCCGGGGGATTGTTGCTCTCGTAGCATCTCAGCAGGTCATACCGGAATCGGTCCGTCCACTCCACATTGGTCGTTGTTCGTTGCCGGGTCATCGTAATGTTCGTACCGCTTGCGCCTGTAGGCTCCGGAGGGAAAAGACGCCAAATTCCCTTTCAGTCAAAGACTGCCATACCCGTTTATTATTATTATAAAAGACTCCCCTTGATTGATTGTTGATTTAATTACATCAAAACCAAAAAAGGGAACAACAACATGCTCTTTCAACCGTGTCTACTATCAAAATGTGAGGGGTTTGAGGTTTAGAATCTATTTCTTGGAATTTCTTAGTACAACGCAATCAATAAAAATATCAAATATTGAGAGAAACAATTGATAAAAATATCCCAATTAAAAATGTTAAATCATCTAAATACCCCATATGGTACAATAAAGTCTTAAAGGTTACAATAAAGGATAAAAATAAATATCATCGTAAATATAAAAATTTTTAATCATGAGAAAGTTATAACATTTTTCCAAAATTTAGTTCTAAAACAAAAAAATTATAGAAGCAATGCTTTGTTAATTATATTTACAATGTTGAAAATTCGATCAAAACAGATGTTAAATCCTTTTGGAATTTTGTGAATAATACTTGAAAGATCACGGATTACCAACATTACATCTATTCTTATTTACGATGAAAAATTTGCGTACAACGGTTTAGAGGGTCAATTTGCTTGCTGATGATTTTATGTCTGTCTATTCTCTAGAACCTGATGGTTTATTTGACTTGTCTGATAATATGAATTCCAACATCCCTCACTTCTCAGCCCTTGATATTGGCATGACAAATAGGGAGGTCCTGCAGTGATTTTTGTCACTGAAGGTTTCCAAGAGCGCTGGGCCTGATGAGATATCTTCTGCCTTTTTGAAGAAATATGCGTGTTTTTACAAGCCGTTGTACGATTTAATTAATAAATCTCTTAAGGATTAATTTTCCCAGTAATTTGGAAGGAAAGTTACATCATACTTATTCATAAATCCGGTAGCAAATCTGATTTAAAAAATTATAGGCCTAATTCCATAATAAATGTTATTCCAAAGTTGTTTGAAGCCATTGTGAAGAATCAGATCTTATATTACCATGTTTATTTTTGATGAACAACATGGTTTTATGTGGGAAGCTAACACTGTCTAACTTGCTGCTTTTTAGTCAGAATAGAAGATAGATAGAAGCATTAGAAAATGGTTATCAGGTCGATGGATGGTACTTGGATTTTGCAAAGGCCTTTGATAAGATACCTATAAAATTATTGGTCCAAAAATTGAAAGATATAAGTTTCATAAATCCTTTGTTACAGTGGTTTCAGTCTTAACTGACTTAACTGAGAGAATACAATATGTAAAATATAAGAATTATGTATCTAAGAAAATAAAGGTTACCTCCAGTGTTCCGCAGGGGTCGGACTTGGGCCGATTGTTATTTGTATTGTTTATAAAGGATATATCTACATCTTTAACAAAGAGTAAATAGTTATTATTTGGTGATGATTGTAAATTCTAATGAGTAATAAAGGAACTTAATGATTGTATTAAACTGTAGGATGATTTCGAAGTGGCTTAATGGTCTGCAAACAATTTAATGAGTTTAAATATAAAGAAATGTAAAATACTCTGTTTCCATAAGGGCAGAACTGTGATAGAGTTTCAATATGAGTTCTCTGGATGTGTTGTGCAAATGAAAAACCTGGGAGTTGTTTTTGACTCAAAATTGAACTTTAACAACCATACTGATTATATTGTAAGTAAAAGTCTCAGAATGCTTGGATTCTTTAAAAAAAAAGTGCAAATTTTAAGAGACTAGAAACATTAACTTTGTAGTCGTTAATCAATTCTAACATCTGTGTTTTGTATAAAATTATTTATAACCAACTGGTATGTCCTCGTCTAAAATCTCAATTCAGTTTAAAGACCCTATTTATAAATTACGCGGAAAAAACCTTTCAAAAAGCAATCGCATAGATCGTCTTATGGTCTCTATTTGCCTATATCGGGATTGTCTAGAATGGGCAACAATGACCGCTGCCCATGAATAAACGTTCAAACAATCAACATTAAAAAAAAAAAAAAAACAAAATTGTACCTCTTTGAGTATTAAATGTAAATAATTTGTGATTGGGCAAATCGCCTATCTGAAAATCCAATAAATAAATAAATAAAATATTATAAAAAATAAATTTAATACATTTACTTTAGCCTCAGTTTTCCTGTTGAGAACATTGACTGTGCAATCATGGCGCGTCCCGTGTTGACACCCTCAAATGGATTTCTTGCTCCGGTTGAACTTCGATGATCCGAAGGGCTTCCGGCACTGGATGATCTAGCTAGATTAAGTAATAAATGATTGCGACCATCGCCAGCCCAATAAGGAAGGGCAGAAAGTCGATTAGAAGTGACAGCAGATGACGGAATATCAGCCGAAGAAAGTGCTTCACCAACGAGAACTACATAGAGACAAGCTTCTCTCGGATCTCTAGTCACATGCGGATTGTAACTGGAACAATTGATAAATTTAGAAAGGATATAGAACAAGAGCAGTCAATAAAAAAGCCCCTGGATGCTTAAATGAATATCGAGATATTTTGGGTCATATTTAATGTTCCGTCTTCAGTCCAAGCTACATTAGAAAAAATAGACATATTATCAATATATTACATAAAAAGAAACATATATAGACACATAGAGAGTTTATGTATGAAAGGACTTAAATTGTGCCCTGAATTAGTTGATAATGAAATGGCACAGAATAAATCTAGTGTTGTTGTATACATTTACGAATGATATTGAATTATATTGGAAATTATTTTAGTCTCGATTCCTTTTTAATATTTAACAATAATTATTTTTATTTATAAATTTAATCTATTTTATTAAGAACTCTCATGAAATATTATATTAGTTATTTTGGGTTTTTAAATATTCCTGTGAGCAGGCAGTAAAGTTTTACACAAATTGTGAGGAGATAAGTTGGGCCTCCGATGCATTGATGCTCAACCTGGTTGGTTGAACGGTGCTATGACCCCTCTCTCCCTGAATGGATTGACATACTCGCCATTATTTAGCTTTGTATTTTCGTACAGGGCTCACTGCTCTTGGTCTTACTTTTATTATTTAGGCATTTTTATGTTTATTTTTATATTTATTTCTATAGATAGAAAAACATTATAAAAGTTTTTAAATTTAATTATTTTATTTTGTTTAAAAAAATGACACAAAGTATTTTATTTATATTTAGAAAGAAAGTGTCCTTCATAAAATTGATTAAATTTATAAACAAAAATTATTAAAGTTTAGTAAATGATCTGATGTAGACTCGATATGGTGTCAAAACATTGCCGAAATAAGTGAATAAATCACTTTTTCACAAAAAAAAAAGGCTGTGCAAGTTAATCCAATCCTATTAAAAAATAATTAATGTGAAATATTAGACTGCTCCATGAAATAATTTTCACAATATAATCAAACCTAACACTGTTCATCCTTGTTTACATCTAACACTAAGGTATGTTATACATAAGTTACTGCCAGGACGATTATTTAGATTAAACTCAATCGAATCATTTATTTTTAAGATATAGTTTGAGAAACTTGCTTGAAATTAGTGAAACGAAGAAAATGCCTTTTGGAAGTGATATCCCAAAAAGGACAAATCGATTTTTTTCCTTTTTGAGTTCATTCATCAGACAGTTTAACATCAGAAACTACAATAATCATTAATTTCAAGTTTAACTACAACTAATAATAGGAAAATATAAAAAAAATAAGAGGAAACAAATATGGGCCTATTAATTTGAATAGATTTTCTAAAGAAAGCATCAATTTCTAAGCAGACATGAATTAATCATTGTTTCAATTTGTGCCTTTTTCACACTTAATATTTTTTTTCTCCTGAACTATTTAAGTCTCCATCTTAAATTGTTTTAAATACTTTATAAAGTTTATTCTATCATATATTTTTTTCAAGAAAAAATAGATGCATTATTTTAAAATATGTATTTGAAATTTTCTTTAGCCTTTTTTATTTTAAATAAATTTTTTATATCTTTCATTTTAGTCCATAAGTTTGAAAATTCAACTTGTTTTAACCGATATATATAAATTTCAAAAGTGAATAGGGGCAGAAAAAAATGACACCGGACTAATATTCCTAATAATATATATTTTTAATAATTTTAATATCTCCATAATTGTAAAATTTCTTCAAGATACAAAAATATTATTTTTTTTGAACGTATATTTTTCTTTTACGTTTTCCGGAGAATGACACATATGTTTCTTTTCATGTAATGAGATAGTATGTATATTTTCTCTTATGTAGCTTCGAATGGAGATAAGACATTAAATATGAATCGAAATGTCTCAGTCTTTATGCCATAGAGGGTTTATTATTGACTCCTACCTTGAATCCTTTTTAACTATATTTATCTACAGTCGCATATACTGACTATACAATTGATGAATATAAGTGACTTTATAATTAATAAAGAAAATAAAAAATATTTAAAATACCTGAGAGTTTGTCTAAGAGTTGTTTTGACAAAACCCTCCAGCTCCCATCCAGGTCCAAGAAGTGGATATTTTTCTGGATCATAAAGGTAAACAGGAAAACCAGATGAGAGAGGACATCGAGAGTGATCAAAACAGGTATGAAGTTGACAATGTTCAGAACTATAATCAGAGGGAGATATAAATTTTCGAGGGATTGAAGATGCACGCAATTCCAAGGGAGGAGCTAATTCTGGCGTATTTCTTTGTTGAGCTTCCCGTTGAGCCACTTTGGCCTGTAAAAAAAATATATATTTTATAACAATATACTTATAATACCTAATACATATTTAATAATACATTTAAGAAAAACAATACCCAAAAAGGTCTCTATATATATATATGCAAAGTCAAAGTGGTCTGGTTTCCTGTTTTATATATATATATATATCCACCATTACTTCCTAACACAAAACTCTTGAAAATGGCTCCAAAAGGAGAGCCGAAACGTCGAGTTAATCTCAACA